>BLKR01001472.1:0-151133 GCA_011170035.1 Teleogryllus occipitalis
TTTTTCATTTCAAGTCTAAAGATTTTAGGAGTCGGTTCAACGAATAATCTATTCGATGTTGCGACGATCCTCGTAAGGGGTAGATTTATTAAATGTGGTTGCTTCTACAACATGTTGCCCAAAATATATTAATAGTTCCTTCTTCTACCCTTTCAATCATGGTGGAAATAACAAGGTGTAACGCTCCGGAGGATGCGCAGTAGCAGCCAATCACGTTTAAACCCGCGGATGAAGCGAAAACGGCTGGCGCACGTGTTCATTTGCTTTCCGTTTGCGAAGGAGATAGGACGTGTTTGGCAAGGCAGTGCTAAAGCAGTGGAAGATCGTGGCTTTGTTGGCGTGGGAAAGGTATGTTGTGGATTTGTGGTGCAAGTTATTACAATTATGTATTTTATGTGACTTGGCTTTAATAATTACAAAAGCATACATCAATTAATTCATACGATGCCTTATATTTGATCACTTGTTTATTACCAAAATTTTGTGGTGTTATACAAAGAAAATTGAAATTATTTTCATGTGCAGCAAAAGATGCCAAACTGCTGTGTGAAAAATTGTCCTAATAAAACTGGGACAGTAGGTGGTGGGAAATATACATATTTCCGCTTCCCAAAAGAGCCCCAGTCACGAAAGGTGTGGATAGAAGCTTGTGGGAAGAATGAAGAAACATTTAAAGATAAATTCATTTCATGGTAAATTTCAAAACGTTTTGAATAATTAAAATCCAGTGGCTTCAGTTTAGTTCAATATATAAAAGCTTCATTGAATATTGTGGTTATAATAGCTTTTGTTGAATGTACATATGTGAATATAATCTGGACAGGGACTGTATATTCTTTTATATTTTGTGTGTTTGGGATAAATTGTTATTGTTGATGAAAGAAATGAAAATGTGAAATATTTAATTGTAAATGGTCAGTTTTAGAGAATGAAGATTATTAACATGTATAAATTGTTCTAACATGTAAAAAATGTCCAAAAATTTTACGTATCATTTTGTTTCAGTTACAAAAACTGCAGGAAATTTTTATTGGTTTAAATTATTTTCCTAATCTGAGCCATACAATAATTTGATTGTATTGACTCTTAAAACAGAAAAGAAATCCATACATAAATTTTCAAGTAATAAAGAAATGAATTTAACTTATAAAAACTTTCAAAACGTTGTATTTTAATGTACTGAAATGTATTATGTAGATGTATAATAATTAACAAAATGTATAATATAGTATGTATGTAATTAATGAACTCAAAAAGTGTAATGTAACCTTTGCAGGTAGAGTGTGCCAACAGCACTTTGAGAGTGTATGCTTTAAGAACCACAATTCACTGCAGATGCCTGGGAACAAACGCTTAGTTGCTGGGTCTGTACCAACAAAATGCTTAATGTTGGCAAGAAAATCAAGTGAAAAGTCTGGGTAAGAGAATAGTATTATTTATTATACACTTGAACTACTTGTGATTATTATTCATAATAATTTAATTTTAAATACCTTTAGTAATAGAGAAGATATGATAATAGAATACATATTTGTGTTATCTTGCAGTGAGAGGACACCTCTCTTTGCATATAAGGAGCTTGTGTCTTCATTACGGAGCAATTCTGAGGTATAAATAAAAATGTTTTTTGTAAATTGTTATATTCCTCTTGATCCATTAAGGTTAACTTTCATTTGCATTCATAAAGTACTTTACGTAAAAGTTAAAACCAATATATTTTCTATATTTTATCAGATTTGATGTATTAAATTTTTAGCCACTTTTGATTCTTTTATATTTGATGTTTCTATGTATACATTCTGAGCAGCCATTGTCATATTTAAATGTGATTTGTATTTTGTAAATGTAACATGGTAAATTTTTAAAATAAATTTTTTTTGAATGGTTATAAATATTTGTATTTGATCCATTCCTATTAATCCTTTAAGGTCTGCTTTCCTTTTTGGTCTTACCACTTTAAATAAGAGTTAAAATGAGGTGAAATTTTGTCTACTTAAGCATTCAAAAATATCCAATGGGTTAAATTTTTAATTTAATTATTACATTTGTATAAATTCTCTCTAGACAGTTGAGATATTTCTGAAAATTTGTGAACAAATAAATTCATGAATATCATCAATAGAATACCGTCTTTGAGTCCTTGTTAAGTGATTCCTAATTTTTATTGTAATTAAAATTATATATTTTATTACAAATACTATATGTTCATGAATTATATATTAAATTGCATGGTGGTAATTTCCACCATGATTAAATGGTTCGAAACAGCTGTAAAGCTTATTACAATAAGTTTTTTCTCTATGTTCTTGGCAGATACTTGAAACATTTCAAAAATTTTATAAAGTAATACATAGCATCAACATAGAATTATTTTTAATATTATTAAATAACTTGCTTGTTTTCAATCTATGAAGTATATGACAGATTTTCGTAGAGTAGTCCTATCCACTAAAATTCAATAGTTGTCATTCATATCTTTTTGCGTTCTTACCAATCATCAAAGCAAATCTGAAACTATGTAGAGGAATTATAAAAATACAAATAAAAGTGAAATTGAGTGTTTACTATACCTGGCCACATATAGTAGCCTATAACAACTCAAAAATCATGAACAAAAAATAGCTGTCATTCATCTTCTGTACTTGGCATTTAGGAAATCGTATCACATTTCTTTAACCAAAATAAGTTAATATTTCTGCTGATTGTCTTATAATTTTGGTATTAATTATTATTATTCTAGTCATCTTTGATATGAAAGTTAGACCGAACTCAATGCCACCCATTGATGACATCATGACAAATCTTTAAACAAAAGAAAAGAAGTACACCATTATATTTTCCTTGACTACATAAAAACGGCAAATTAGATTTATTGGAAGATACAACTCTCTCAAAAGTAAATGTGACACAATGTTGCACATTGCAAGAAGCAAGATTATTTTTGTACCTTCAGATTATTTCTTCAGTACTTATTCAGGGACAAATTGTCTCAAAACGCCCATAAATAAAGAGTGACCAACGTGTGGAACACATCCCCCAAATAGTAGAAAACATAAGTTTAAAAGAAATGAAATAGAAAAGTGATTATAATAACGTGGCCAAATATTGTAGGTTAGGTCAGGTCATTGTATTTGTTCAAACTTTTTGTATACAAGATCTGAAATATTTAAACTGCGAGCATTTCATGAATATCACCAATGAACTAATATTGAAGGTCTTCACTAAATTAAGCGAGTAATTTTAATAACAAATATCGTTATTTTAAATAATTTTCAAATGTCCGCGCCTGCGTGGATAATTTGAATTTGGCGCACAGTTGGTGGGATATAATATTATTGGTCCACAGTCGGCGGCATGCGCACCGCTACACCTTGTTATTTCCACCATGCTTTCAATTACCTTTACCTCTCTGACTGCCCTGAATGATATTTTAGTACACTGAGGAGAACAACAGGAGGGGAAATCGCGAACAGGAATTTATGTTTTAACCTTTAAGTGTACTGGTGGGGTCTGTGAGACCCACACTATTATATTTTTTAAATAATTTAAATAGTTTTATAAATACGTTCTCAGCAACTTGTGTATTCCTTTCAAATCGTGAGGTTTGTGAACTAACGAGCCATCTTCACGTTACGTTTGTGCAGTGATGAGTTATAGTCGATTTGAACGATTCTGGGTATCCTAGACCCCACCAGCATAGTTACGTATATTTTTTCAATACATAATTACATACATTATTTCTTATGTAATTGAGTATTTAGCAACGTCGTTCATTACAATATGGAGAGGAAATACAATGTGTATATTACAAAGAGTTCATTTTTTATTTTAATTATAGCTTTGCATTTGAAATGTCGACAATCACCGACAAAAAAGTCGCGAGTTTGTTGTTGGACAGTAGTAACAAGTTTCGGGATCAACCCGTGGTTAGACTACAATGAGTAGTTCCAAAGAAAATAAGAAAGATTGTTCACGAGGCGCTGACAGAAAGACAAAACATCTTTGCAGTAACTGCCTCAAGTTTGTTTTACAACACCCAAACTTTGTTTCGAGTATTCTGTTTCGGAAATTCCATAGCATTCTAAAAATTTCGTTTTGTTCTTGTGCGTTTATCAGTATCGATGCGTTTTTCTGCTTATATTTAATTCCTTTACTTCTGCCGAAATATATAACTTATCATGTTGTATTGCATTAAATATACTTTTCGTTGAAAAATATTGCGTATAGCGAATTATTTCCTGTCTTGGGTCTCTCAGACCCCACCAGCACAGTTACGTTAGTATTTTTCACCAGCACAGTTAAAGGTTAAGTCGTGTGGAACTCACGAAGTGTGGGTGATACATTTGTCGGAGGGAGGACAAACCACTACGGGAAACGCGCAGAATCAGTCTTTATCAAAATTATATATTATTACCACTTTTTTACCACGAGATAGCGGGGTAAGATTGTGCATATGGCCCTTTGGGGTCACGCATTTCGTGGCTGATAAACCGGTTCAGACAAGAACTAGAGGTGCCACAACAACACATGCCTTCTTGCATTAATTGTAAGTTTTGCAATTTTCGAAAATTGAAAGTTCAACGAAAATGAGTCTCGTGCCAGATTTGAGCGGTTTTCGTTATATCTGAGGGGATAAATTAAGAAAAAATGTGAAACCGCATTTCAGAAAGAAAAAAACAATTGCCTTTACTCAAGGAAAACTTACGCGTACTCATAAACGAGTTATTGTTATATATTTACGGTGGAATATACTATGATGCGGAATGCCCACCACCATCGGGTCGCTAGCTTGCCCTGTTAGTCGCTCAACGAAAAACGTAAAATCCATTGAGCAAATGCTGAGATAGCTCCTTGTTTTGCTTCTGGACATAAATGTAACTTCATTATCTGTGCACGTCTTCTAGAAGTCAGTGGTAAATATAGTTATTCAAATTATCGTTTCCATGTTGTCGCAGCAGGAAGTATTATTCCGAAGGACAACATGATAAGAGCCCACAATTCATTGCTTATTTGTCCTTGAAAATAGATTTTTATTAACATGGGAGCTTGCTTTTTCCCCCTCTTCATTCATTCAAAATTCAAGTAGTATATGACTTAGTGTAGGGATCACAGAATTTTGAAAATGTGCACACAATTCACTTCTCCCCATAACACGTCATACGCACTTTTAACTGTTTTTTGACGTAAAATAAATAAATAAACCATTTCCCTCCACCCACACTAATTTACGCAGGGTGGCCAGCGAACCTGGAAACCTTGAAACCCGAAAAAAACGGAAATTTGACAAAGCCCGGAAAAACCGGGAATTTAATTTGAAAACCTGGATTTTTCGTGATTTTCCATTTCCCTCAACATATAGCACAAATTTACTTATGGCATCGTGTTCAGTGAGCATAATTCATCTCAGTACATAATGGCGAGTCTTATAATAAAAGTATGAATGAAAGGTGTCACAAGTTTCCTTGAAGATTGTGATGTTCATAACTCACGCATAACTCAACTTCAAACATTGAAAATTGAAAAAATGCAAAAATATGATTAACTTTCATTAATCATTCAACTAATTATCGTTAAAATGTTGGGATAGGATTCTGGTACTCAAGAAAACGTGCGCAGATAGTCATACCTCCATACGTTATACACAGATTTTACTCTTTTTCTGGACCAAATAAATCAAATCCAATCGAATCCAATCCAGTCCAATCCAATCGAATCGAATCGAATCCGGTCCGGTCCGGTCCGGTACAATACAATACAATACAATACAATACAATACAATACCAATACAATACAATACAATCCACTGCCGCTTGTATCAACATGGGTAAGGTACCAAGCACCACATAACACCTATTAACTGCCTGTGGTTTGCATGTCCCTGGGCGATATATTTGTTGGAACAAACGTCTAACCGGGAACTCAATAGCTGAGTTTCGATTAGTTTTTACTTTCTCGTATACGCACGTATATACGGAGTAATAATATACGTAGTAGGATGAAAGTTAAGTAATGCTGCGCGAAAGAATGACGGATTTTCGGCGAAAAAAATCATTGCTGGGCTCTGGTAACGAAAAAGTGCAAAAAAAAGTTGCTAAATTAAGAGAAAAACATCCTCTAACACGTAGTGTAAGCCAGAATCCCTGTTTTGTGGGTCTTTGATGCCAAAAAACAATTGAAAGCAAAACGTCCGTCCGTCCGTCCGTTCATAGTATGTGAACAAACCTAGCCTAATCGATGCGTAGGACTTTTTCCAAATTGAAGAAACACCTGTCGTTTTTGCAAGAGTCGAAGCTCAGCAATTTTGAAAAAAGATATTCCTTTTTGGGGAGGACTTTACATAAAGCTCTAGGGACATTTTCAAAATTTTCTCAAAGTTGGCATCATTTTTTTTCTTTAAATTTCCTGTAAGAATAGTTATATACACTTCTAAGGGTGGCATAGGTCCGATTTTCAGGATTAACTTTGAATTTTCGGAAATTGTAAAAGTATGAATTCTTTTCGGCAACTTCTTACAACTATAGTATTGAAGATAGAGACTTTTTCCTTGAAATTAAAACAGTTGTCCATAAATACTACTTTCATTAAAGTCACGTAATTTTTTTTACATTTTAATAGTTTTCGTGCAATAGTGCGTGAAATATTTGTAATTTTAAAAAATTACAAAAACAAAATTTTCTCGAAAACGGCTCCAATTTTTCTTCAAATTTTTGGTACTGTTAGTGCCAAACGAACCCTATACGATGACATAAACGCCATCTATTCTTTTGTTTTTTCAAAATTTACACAATTTTTTTAGGTCTCTCACGTCGGTAATACTTTAGAGGCGGTTTCTTCGCTGCATTATATTTATGAGTACATGTGCTTTAAATAATGTTAAATAAATTTCTCAAAAGCATAACAGTTTCTGTGAAAATGAGCTCTAAATTCCGCATTTTTAGAAACGCTCAAACGCCATTTTCTTAAAATTGGCTCCAAATTTTTTCTTCATTTGTTCAGATAGTGCTTATTGTACTGTTTAAGGTGACGTTAAGTTTATTTTGGTGTATCATTTTGTTTTTTCAAAAATTACACAAATGTAAATCTTTTGAAATATGTCTTACGCCGTTGATATGCACATTTCCATCAATTTGAACACATTATTGCATTTGTGAGTAGAAGAGCTTCAAACGACTTCAAATGAAGTTTTTCGAAAACTTAAGATTCCTATGAAAAAGAGCTTAAGCTTTCGCAATCGCTATTTTCTTAAAAATGGCTTCAAATTTTTGAATGACAATTTCTATTTTGGGCCAGTTTATTCTTTTCTTTAATATTCTTGAAGTAATACTTCGGTTCTACTATTAAGAAACCGAAAAGTTGAGAAAATGTCAAGAAAATGTACTCTCGGTGACGATAGATGGCAGTTGGTCAGAGAATGGAGCAAGACCATGAAGCCAATCCACACTAAATAAATTAGAAAAATTTGCTACGTGAAAGTTTGTGCCATTCTAGTTTTTTACTTCAATACATACATTTACTACAATACATGTAAGTTTGACTTTCGATTAGTGTCGCACATTGTCTTTGAAGACATCAGCAGTACCTCTGCTATTTTTTCGATCGAAACGACCATGTTATTCAAGGGGATAAATCCGTTCCGATCGAAACGTCCATCATACTGAACGGGATTTTTACTTATTTTAAAGAAGAGTGCAAACGACGCTATCTTCGCTTAGTCTATACGGATATGAAGAGTGACTGTGTCCGAATTGTCATGGAGCACGAAGAAAATGAACATGCTGAGATCTTCACGGAGTTGCGCGCCAGGAAATACGAGTAAACCCTACTTCCGTCGCTGCCTTGGTCCCCAAAGCAGCGCAGTTAAAGTTAAAATGTTGGTACAAATATATGATACTCAATTTTTTCATTTTTTCTTTTATTTAAAGTATTAGAAATAATGCTAATATAATCCATACTCAATCAATTCAAACGGAGCGCCAGTGGTGCATACCAGCTTTTATTTCGATAGCCAGGAAGAGTAGTCATTTCAAAATTTTACAAATGAAATATACCATAAACAATTTCCATACATACATACCAAAAACAATTTCTTGAAGTAAAGAAGAAATTTGTTAGTTCGAAGTTAATGTTATTACCTTCCATCAACCGGTAGCGGTAGCTCAGTGCATCAACTGATGTCACTGCAGCGCCTCTGACCGGGAGGTCCTAGGTTGGAGTCCTGACGGCGCACAGTGGGTCAGAATCTTAAAAACGTGGCCAAAAAGGGAAAAAAAATTTTTTAATGGGTATTTTTGACTATCAGGTTGGCTACAGTAATGTTGGGACTATTGAATGCCGAGTGTTCGGATGATCAGCTATTCGTTTCGGCCGTTATATTTCAGGTCGAACGTGGCAGTTCTTTGTTAGCGGTGCGTGCTGCAGGTCAGGCTGTATAACAGGCTTGACATTGAAGTTAAATATTTTTGTTCAGCACAAGTGAAGTGAATATTGTTAATATGGAAGGTGTTGCAGGAGGTATGTACTATTTAAAAAGCATATTTATCGTTATTAAATCATTAATTTAACATGTTTTTTTTAATTAACAAAATATCGGAAAATGCATGAATATTTTGTAAAATGTGCTTATAAAACCATGGATAAGTTACGAATTCCACGATATTCCGCTTTCTTTCAAATTCTGTCCGCAAGAAGCAATATTTTTCTTTGTAAATTGACTTTCAAATCCAGCTACTAGTAACAACTCCGGCTTCGAGCCACGTTTTAACAGTAGCTGCATAATTTTGTTATTAAGACATCTTGATAAATAACAATAAAATGAATTTATTTTGAACTACATTTAAAAATGTTTGATTATAATCGATGCGTAGAAGCATTGTAAAGAATCTAATACGTAGAAAAGGACGGAAAGATCACTTTCTCTGTCACAGTGGGATGAATAACTTAGAAAAGGACAGAGGTAGACGCACCGCGACTGGTATTCCGTTCTTCAAGAAATGACTGGATTCCGGACTTCAAGAAATGACTGGATGACGTTTCTTCGAAAACACAGCAACATCAACTTTGAAAACTGGAGTTTCCGAAGAATTAATCCATCGTTTCCACATTACTTTACAAGCGATTTCCAGCGAACGTCAAATCGATGTGGAAAAGTTCCGAGCTTATGCCATAGCAACTGCCAGACACTACGTCAACGAATATTCCTGGTACAACATGCCAACAGCAGTCCATAGGCTCTTGATCCACGGACCAGACATTATTTCTTCGGCCATTTTACCAATCGGTCAACTATCGGAGGATGCTCAAGAATCAACTAATAAATTAATAAAACAATACCGCCAAAGTTTTTCCCGGAAGTTTTCGAGAGTTAAGACTATGGAAGACGTTTTTAGGAGATTGTTGGCAACCACGGACCCCTACATTTCGTTTCTACGGAAACCATCTCCAAAGAAACTAAAAAGTTTGTCTCCTGAAGCTGTTGCCCTCTTAGTTCCTGTGGCAGAAGATTGTGGAGATTCTGATACAGATGATGAAGAGGAAGTTTTCGATGATGACGAAGCTTCAGTAGCAGAAGAAATAGAAGAATTCGATGAAGATGCAGTAACAGAAGAAGAAATAGAAGAATCCGATGAAGATGCAGTAACAGAAGAAGAAAGAATAGAATCTGATGAAGGTGAAACAGAAGAAGAAGAAGCAAACGACAACTGATAATTATAAGTACTGTTCGTAATTGTAATGGTTGTAAGTAATGGTAACGTTTTACATCATCCTATATCCTTTATTCGGTTCTTCATCGAATATTTTCATTTTTTAAGATTTTTTTTCAACTCTTATGTTATTACAATATTTTTGTATAAATAAAAAGATCTATGACTGTTTATCCGCCATTTTGAACACAATTTTATATTTTTAAATTTTGATGCTCATAATCTTTATCACCAACATCTATAATTACCAAAATAAAAATTGTATATGAATGAAATTATTTTTATCAATTTTTGTCCGCCATCTTGGATTCACCATTTTGTATTTTTTAACATTTAAAGTCATATTCTTCATCAGTAACTTCGAGAAGTCCCAGAATATAATTTTCATATGAATAAAATTAATTTTACCAATTTTTGGTCCGCCATTTGGAATCCGCCATTTTGTTTTTCAATTTTTGATATCATATTCCTAATCAGCATCTTCGATAAGTTTTATATACTAACTTTGGTACGAATTTGACAGCTTTTTATATTTTGGCCACCTTTTTGGGATTCTGGCCCACTGTGCGGCGGCAGGATTTTCGACCCTAGCTTTTCAGCTACGTCGAATTCTGTAATATATGATTGTAAAAAACAAACAACCATGTATCCTCTTCACGAAATGCCTCAAACTGGTTTGTTGATTTCATGCATTTGTAATCCACCTCAACAGATTACGAGGGTTGGGGCATAAATCATTGCAGCCTTTTTTTATAAGAATACGAGCAGGAATAGACAATTTGAAATATACACATGAAAGGACAAGGAATGAACTCAATGCATGGGCATTTAACAACACCCCGAAATTATGTTTCTCATATTTATCAAAGAATTTAAAATGATACTATTGGATTCATATTCCAAAGCATTTTAGCATATACGAATTCACAACATTCCAAAAACATTACATATTTTTTCTAAAGGCCTGATATGCTCAATTACCGCACGTGTCACTCCTGACGGCGGCAGGATTTTCGACTCTAGCTTTTCAGCTAGGTCGAATTCAGCTGCTGTCTGGAGGAGAATTCTCGTGGCCGGCTGCTCTGATCGGTAGTTTCCCGTGGTTTCTCCGATCAACACCAGGCGAATGCCGGAGCAGTACCCTACCAAACGGGTCACGGACCGCGCGTCATCTATCCTTCCTCTTCCTTGTCCTATCCTCTCCTATTATACACACACTTACACTAACATGCACTACACTACCTCATATTCCGGGAGACCGGTCGGGAGCTTAGAGCTTGTCCCGGCTGGGGTGGTGCCCCGTTGGTGGGATAGTCCTGGTTAGGGGGAAACCCCACTAGCCGACGGTAGGTCGGTGTCGGATCTCGCCATCAAGTGGGGTAGGATCACCGCCATCTCCCGAGATAAAAACATGCACTACACTAACGGGACTAATGACCGAAGCAGTTGACGCGCCCGGAAACACGATAAAATCAATCAAACCTTCCATCAATCTACTTTCTTTTATAAGAAAAGAAATAACTTCCAAAAACCTCTCAAATTGTGTTTATGAAGCGCATGAAATTCAAAAGCGTCAAATGATGCCAAATTACACAAAAAAAATACTTATATTTTCGAAAAATTCAATATTTTTGAGGACATTTCATTATGAAAAACAATTGTATAAATTATAAGAAGACCAGAAAAATGCAATTGTTGATGCCGTTTTCGAAAAAAAATTGTTTAAACAAAATTCAGTTTTTCAGAAGACGCAAAATTTTTTTCAGTTTTTGAAAAATGGACCATATCAGCCAACATGAGACCTGCACCATTTTCTTAATCGCCATTTACATTATACAAGATCCACATTTTATCAAACAAATTTGTGCCGTTTTTTAAGAAAAAATGTTTAAAAATTTCAATGTTCGACACAAAATTGGAAAAAAATGCTCATATTTTGGAAAAATTGAACATGACATTATTTAAATGTCTGTTTTTGATGAACACATTTCACTAAGAACAAATATCTTCATAATTGTAGTTGTAGGAAGACGGCAAAAAAATTGAATTTTGCAATTTTCAAAAATCAAAATTTTCAACAAACATGAGATCTGCACTCTTAAACTACCTATAAGTTATTCGAGGTACCGGGAGCGGTAGCTTAGTGCATCAACATATGTAACTGCAGCGTCTCTGACCGGGAGGTCCTAGGTTGGAGTCCGGACGTTGGCAGGATTTTCGACTCTAGCTTTTCAGCTACGTCGAATTCTGTCGCTGTCTGGAGGAGAATTCTAGCGACCGGCTGCTCTGATCGGTAGTTTTCCGGGGTTTCTCCGATCAACACCAGGAGAATGCCGAAGCAGTACCCTACCAAACGGGCCACGGACTGCGCGCGATCTGCCCTTCATCTTCCTTGTGCTATCCTCTCCCCTTACTCTCACACTTACGCTAACATGCACTACACTACCACATATTCCGGGAAATGGGTCGGGAACTTAGAGCTTGTCCCTACTGGGGCGGTGCCCCGCTGGTGGGAGAATCCTGGTTAGGGGAAACCCCACTAGCCGACGGTAGGTCGGCGCCGGATGTCGCCATCCAGGGGGGGGGAATAGCAGCGCCATCTCCCGATAAAAAAAAATGCCCTACACTAACGGGACTAATGACCAAAGCAGTTGACGCGCCCGGAAACACGAAAAAATCAATATTCGAGGTGAAAATTGGATTAAAATTGTTGATGCCGTTTTTGAGAAAAATATTGTTTAAACAAAATTTAAAATGGCCTATATTTCGCAAAATTACGCGAAAATATTACGTGCGCCCTATTACGCGATGACCGTATTTCAAAATCTATCTTTAAGGAAGAGATTCCATGAAGGGAAAAATCTTTATCATTTTAATTGCAGTTGTAGGAAGACGTCGGAAAAAGTTGAACTTTTGCAAGTTTCGAAAAATCAGGGTTTTCAACGAACATGAGCCTTGACCTGTTCTCTTAAACGATCTTGACGCTATCCAACAAATAAATTTAATAAAAAACGATGGAGCCATTTCTTTGCAAATTTTTAAAAAGGTTCCAGGGGCTTCATGTAAAGTACCCCCCAAAATTAAAATATTGGGTTCAAATTTAAGGGGCCGCGACATCGCCAGATCGAATAAGGAATATCAGTTTTCAAGAAAATTGGCTGAACGGTTTAGACGCTAGGGTTGTTTTCTGTCAGACAGATGGACGGACGTTTTGCCGTCAACCGAGTTTTCGGAATCAATGGCCCACAAACATGGATTCTTGCTCCATCATGTGTTAGGGGAATTCTTTTCAAAATTTAGCTACTGGATTTATCCACTTCTTCTTTAACATGACCGGCAAAAAGAGTTTCTCTGCTGAAAATTCGTTTTTCCTGCAGCATTACATAACTTTCTCTCTACTGCGTAAGCAGTAGAAGATAAAAATATGTTGTAGCGTGCGAAAGAGAACCTGGAAAACTTATATTCTCAGACCTGGAAAACCGGGGGAAAACTTTAAATTCCCAAAACGCAGATCGCTGGTCACCCTGTTACGAGTGAGACTGGAATAAAGAATTGAAATTAAAGATGATTTTGGCAAGTAACGTAAAACATTTTATACTATTTTTAAAGAAATTCATACAATTGGAGGGGCGAAAATCGTAATGCGTCATAATACTTATCTAATGATTTTACATATTTCACAACATTAACCCGATTTTGCCCGAGTTCATAATTTCTTGAATTTTTATGTTTTTTATGAATTTCTTGTATTATCACATGTAAGTAATTACCAGTGAATGGGGAAATTTTTTTTTCTGTGTCCCAATATCTGTTCCTAAAATAAAATCTGTATCCAAATGGGAACAGCTCGAATGGGTCCATGACGCTTTTGTTAAAAAAAAAACGGACTTCAGTACTCTACCTCAACAAGTGTTCTTGTAAGTAAGTTCTTGTATAATAAGGTACATTTGATAAAAAATCATGTATTTTGAACTCTTTTATTTCTAGAAATTAAAAAAAATTACAAAAGAATCCCATAACATATTTGTTATATAAATGAAAAAGGGAACTTATTCCCATGTAAAATATATCTATAGTAAGTTGCAGAACTTTTTTCTAAAGCTTATAAAAAACTTTAAAGCAGTTTTGATTATGAAATGTCCAGCATTTCTCGCAAAATTTTCTTGCACAAAGCGCAACGGTTTTGCTTCACGGCATTGATTCTCCAATGATCCAGGCAGTCGTACCTAATGAAAGGAATGGTTCTGTTCTGCAGTTGTTTTGATGAGTTAGGGCGCCCTCAAGAAGAAATTGCAGTGGCGTACTTTTGCAGGTGTCGCAACAAGTTTTCGCCTAAAAGCCAATTGATCCATATAGTTGTCAATATTTCCTTTCCTGCACAACTGGCAAGCGTTTTGAACTGCAAAATCCATACAGAATGCAAAGATTGGCCACCACCACTTCTTTGACTTGAAGGATACTCGAGAATTTGAAATATTTTCGTCAATTCTATGTACACCTCTCATATTCTTGTTGTAGCGTGATACGTGAGGTTGTTCGGCTGAGTAACTGAACCTTTTTTGATCTGTTTCCGTGACCACCGCATGACATCTACTTCTGGCTCAACCGGATCACATGTAGTGATGATATGGACAGCCCGGTTAACGTTCCACTCAACAACCAGCAGTTTAGGGTTAGTGTCAGTGCGATAATCGTATGCATCTCTTGGTAGCTTCTCCATTTTTGCTCTATCAATCAGAGGACACTTTCCAATTCTGTTGGCCATTATCGTTTCAGTGGACCAGATTCCTCGGTCCTTAATTTTATTAGCCCAACTAATGGTGGAGAAAGAAAACGATCCGCATAAAGTTTGTAAGGCGCAGGAGGAAGATTACTAACCAGTTTTGTTACAAGATATTCGTCCAAACCAATGTTCTTAGGTCTGTCTTTGTCCTTTCCCGTGTAAGGATGGAACTGGATAAGGTATCCAGTGGGATCACACATGCACCACATCTTGTAGCCGAATCGAATCGATTTTCCTTTTATGAACTGCTTTAACTATGCCTCCCATAATATGGAAGCATGCTTTCATCCACTCCCAACTTTTCTACTAGTCGTGCATGCAATCTTTCATTCAAAATGTTGATCAAGGGCGACAGTTTAGCAAACTTTTCGCTTGACTCAAGTCGGGAATTGTGTGCGTAATGAGCGTACCTTTTAATAACTCAAATCTGTTTCTCCGCATTGCGACACTTACCATTTCATTTTTTTTTGTTTATTATAGTCGCATCAACCAAAGGTTCTTAGCGACTTTTCAGTATTTTACATATTCATATTTGATTTTACATATATATATATATATATATATATATATATATATATATATATATATATATACATAGCACAAAGTGTACAATAGAAATGAGGTACAAAATAATAGTACAAAACTTGACATCCAATCATGGCTGGTATGATAATATGTACAGGAAACCACCACTTATATTTTATTAAATATATTAATGTTCTGACAAAATCTTATGATTTCCTGTTGATAGGACTTGGAATGTACAACTGCTTCGAATTGTTGCTCCAGTGATAGGCCATCTCTTTCTTCCTGGAACTTAGGACAAACGTTCAAAATATGAGATACCGTTAGTTGAACCTCACAAATGTCACAAAGGGGTGCGGGTAGTTTGTGAAACAGGTGTGCGTGTGTTAAATTAGTATGTCCGGAGCGAAGTCTGGATAGCACTACTTGTTCTCGCCTAGTCATTCGTTTATTCAGATACACTGAGAAGAAATCTGATTGCGTTTTATGGAGGTGGCTGGCTTTGTATTTGGTCCATTCTTGATTCCAGTTAGTCAACATTCTTTTGTTCATAAATTTTAGGATGTCAGTTGTAGTGTTAACTAGGTTGTGAACTGTATTGTCTTGTTTGAGGTTTACCAAGAAAGAAGTGGCTGTGCTAAACTCTTGAGTAACGTTGTTTTCCAAGGATGTGGGGATCCAGGCAAATGAGATATCTTTTCCCGTTAATGATATCTGATGGTAGAGTTCAGTGATTGTTTGTAAGATTTCGCATTTGCGCTTACTATGGTTTAACTGGACTAGAGTGCTTGATGATTTAGTTACAAATGAGAAAGAGGGGTGCGTGAGTTCTCTGACCAGTTTTAAAGCCTGCATGATTCCATATAAACCCGTAGTTGTAAGGCTTACATGGGGTTTGAATGTATACAATGTGTTGCGCTCAGTGGTATACACATTGACTTCCGGACCGTCAGTCTTGAGAATGGACTTCATACCGATAACAGTGTGTGACTTGTATTTCTCAGCAAAATCATTGAGAACAGATGTCCTGTATTCATCTGAGGATGAACGTTTCTCAAATTTCAGTAAATACAGGTCAATTTTGAATTCTTGTAACAGCCAAGGTTGAATTTTGCATGGGCGGTGTTTCTCAATCTGAGAGAGTTGAATATTAAGTATTTCGAGAGGTTCCTTGATTTTTAGATAAAAGGGAATGATTGATTTATGTTTCTTGAAGAGATCCCGAAGGTATGGTGAAACATTGTTGGTTATAATTGGATTGATAGACGAGCGAGCTTTAATTGCATACTCCATGCCGAGCAATTGACGTCGGAATTGTAGAGATGGCCCCTTGGCTTCAGTAAGTAAGCTACCAATAGGCGTGGTACGGAGGCATCCTGTACATAAGCAGAGCGCTTGATTGTGTAGAGTGTCTAGCTTGCTAAGAACACTTATGCTAGTTGAGTTGTAAATGATAGATCCATAGTCAATCTTACTTCTGATAATTGTTTTATAAGTAAGAAGCAAGATGTCTATATTCTCTCCCCAGTTGTTGTGGTTAAGATATTTGAGAATGTTAAGCCGTTTTTTACAGTTGTCAATCAGCTTCTGAATATGTTGTTTCCAGCTCAATTTGTTATCAAAGTATAGGCCTAGAATTTTAGTACAGCGGACCGCAGGTAGGACATGGGAAACCAGTAAGAGATGCGGCAAAGTATGGTGCCTATTCCTTGAAAATAGGATACATTCAGATTTTTTGGTGGAGAATTTGAATCCTGACTTCAGGGAAAATTCGGAGAGTTTGTCGAGAGCTTGTTGCATGTAATTTTGAGTGCTCAGCAGATTATTGCCTTTACGTAGAACAATGATGTCATCCGCGTATTTCCTTACTGTAACAGGTAAGGCAATATACTTATCCACGTCATTGATTGCGATAAGGAAAAGTGTTACACGCAAAACTGACCCTTGTGGAAGACCATTTTCAAGCATCCTAGGTTGAGATATTTGGTTATTAATTCTGACTTGAAGCTGTCTATTAAGTGTAAAATTGCGGATGAACTCGAACATATTTCCATGAACACCGATGTTGTGAAGAATTCTAAGTACTCTATAGGTCCAGACCATATCATAAGCCTTTTCTATGTCTAAGTTGACAGCAAGTACGTGTTGTTGATTGATGAATGCTTCTTGGATGAATGTGGCAGTATTCAGTAGGTGAGATTGTGTGGAATGTCCTTGACGAAAACCAAACTGGTTGTTAGCCAAAATTTGTTGGGAGTCCAGAAACCAACGTAGTCTATTGTCGAGTAGTCAAAAGTCGAATAGTCTAGAGTCGAACGTAGTCAAGAATTTTGCACATATTAGATGTTAGAGATATTGGACGGTAGTTATCAGTTATAACCGGGTCTTTACCGGGCTTAGGAACAGGAATGACAGTAGCCAGTCTCCAGGTGCTTGAGAAGGTCTTTTCCCTCCATATAGAATTGTACATGCGTAATAGAAGAGATTTTCCTTTAGGGGGTAGCTTTTTAAGGAGAATATTTGGAATATTGTCGGGGCCAGGAGAAGAATTGTTGGATGATTAAATAACTTTATCAAGTTCATGTGGTGAGATATCCACGTTAAGTTGGTATTTATTTGCTAAAATTTCATTCCCTTTAGGAATTAGTTTGGTTTCTTGTTCGTTTTTATGTGAAAGAAATTCGTGCATGTAGTTGTTGGAACTCGAGTTATTGGAGAATGTCTTGGCAAACTGGTTAGCAATGTCAGATGGGGCAGTAAGTATTTTATCGTTGCTTTTAATAAAGTGGATACAAGTTGATTTTTTATTTCCCTGAATAGCTTTGATTGTTCTCCATGTATCATTGATGTTACAGTTACCGTTTAATGATGATAAGTGTTTAGACCAAGAATTGGTTTTGCTTTCTTTGATGACTCTTCTGGTGATAGCTTTGGTTCTTTTGTATTCAAGCCTGTTCTCAGTTGATTTATGTTTCTTATAACGGTTAAATGCATGTTTTGAATTCCTTATTGCTTCTTTACAGTCGCTATTCCACCAAGGTGTGTTTGCTCTTTTAATTTTGATAAAATAACTTAGGAATAGCCAAATTTGCTGCAGTAATAATCAAATTACAGAAGGCTTGGATGGTAGCATCAATGTTGTTAAATTTAAAGGGTATATTATCGTCTATTGGGGATGCAGAAATGATGTTCTGATATTCTTACCAATTGGCTTTATTGAAGTTCCATCTGTTTATTTGAACTGAGGGAGCAGGTGTAATATTTATGTTGTTAATACCAATAAAAATGGGGAAATGATCTCTATTATATGGGTAGTCTGAAACGTTCCAAGAGCACTTGTGTGCAAGGGATGCTGATGATATAGATAAATCTATGGCGCTAAAATTGTTGTTGATATTGATATGTGTAGATTCTCCAGTGTTTAATACAATGCAATCGTGGTATTCAAAGATGTCCTCAAGCACAAGGCCTCTGTTACCTGTTTTATGAGACCCCCATACAGTGTTATGACTGTTGAAATCCCCTAAAATGAGGAAAGGCTTTTCCAGTTCATTAATTATGTCGATTAATTCTTGTGCGTAAAAATTGTAGCTGTTTGGTAAGTATAAATTACATATAATAATTGAAGTTGGTGAGAGTATCTTGATGGCATTTGTTTTAATATTAGATTGCAAGTTCAATTCTTCATATGGGATGTGGTCTTTAATATGTATTGGAACTCCACCACTGGCATGATTAGTAGTAGTTCTGTTTCTGAAGAAGCATTTATAACCTTTGATATGGCCATGATGAAAATCTTTAAAATTAGTTTCTTGAATGCAGATGACATCTGGCTGGGTAAGGTGCTGTATACTTTCTAGTCTAGGATAGAAACCGTTGACATTCCATTGGAGAATATTCATTAGTTGGAGCTGATGTCTGCACTGGAGTCTGATTCAGTACATGATTCTTCAGAGGGTGATAGAACAGACTTCATTTTTTTTACAAAGTCTGGTAAATCTTTTTATTGTTGCATTTGGAAGATGTTGGTACAGATTAGACATCATTTGAAGGAGAGCTGATATATCAGGTAAGTAATCTTCGGCAATGAGGATGGGGTCAGAAGCATTAAAAGAATTTTCCAGAAAGGATTTAAATTGATGGTAGGTAAGAGGATATTTACTTTCATTGTCTTCAATAATTGATTTTAGAGGAGATATTTGTTCCTCTAGAGTTCCACTTTTAGTTATTTCAGATTTCCTTGGCTCATTTAGTTGTTCTACTTTTGTTAATTCTACTTTTTCAGTTACAGGTCTACTTTTAGTTATTTCAGATTTCCCTGACTCATTTAGTTGTTCTTTTTTCTTCTTTTTCCTTTTAGGTTGTTTCAGGGTTTCATCTGTATTTGCTTTTCTGGTGGTACTTGAAGACTCAGGAACATGAGAGGAGTCAGATTGGGGGCCTCTTTTGTTTAGTTTATGTACACAATTATTGTCATTATCAGATTCCTGTTGATTAAGAGAATGTTCAGATTGATTATCAGTTGTAGGTGATTTTGCTTGGGGGATTTCTTCATGGAGATTAGGGGTAGTTATGTTATTAATTGGGAGGAGAGGGGTGGAAGACTTCTGCTGATTGATAGTGGAAACATATTGGTTTTCAGTTGCAGGGGAATCAGTTTGGAGGGTTTTTGGTGAAGGTTAGGAAAATTCTCATTGTCATTAATTGGGGGCACAGAGATTAAAGACTTCTGTGCTTTACTAGTAGGTGCAGATTGATTTCCATTTGCAGAGAAGTCACTGTTATTGGTTTGATTTTGGTTAGAGGGACAATGGTTAGCAATGTGGCCTTCCTGCTTGCATAGAAAACATACCACATTGTCAGTGGAAAAGTAAATACGGTATGTTGTGTCCTGATGACATACCAGTGCAGAATCCGGTAACTTGTCAATATCATCCGGATCTATATAAATCTGCCTTCTAAAGCTCATAATATGAGAGAATCCAGGTTCCGAGATTCCGGCTCTGATAAATGACATCTTAGTGGAGGGCTTGATGTTGTTTCTATTGAAAATGTTCAGGATTACCTCGTGAGGTACAACAGGACACACATTAGGGATAATAACTCGTACTTGCTTATTGATGAGTGGTCGTATATTCAGTTTTTGATTATTAATAGTGATAAATCTGTGTGTATTCACAATATGTTCGGCAACCTTTTGAGTTGAGAGGAAGAAACATATTCTATTATTAGAAATTCTTGAAACAAAACGAATATCTGAAGGGTTAACGATTGAAGCTATTTTACATACAGAATCCTTGATGATAATACCTTCTTGGGCTTCAATCACAATCGCTTGACTTTTGTTAGGGTAAATTTCTGATTGCACCGCAAGAGAAAAGGTTTTGCTTACTTGTTTATCTGTCGGTTCTGAGGTTATGTTGCCGTTGGTGGAAGTTTCCATCGTGGTAAGATGCCAGCCGCTGGGGCAGCTGACTTTTGAGTAAAAGCTGACTCTTCTAGTTGAATGGATGGAGAACACCGCACTTAGAATTACAGGCACTTACTGGTGTAACAATTTCTCACAACCTCGCAGTGTGCACCACAAACACGTCTACCGTTCACGGACGCACCATAGCGAATGGCCACCATTTCATTATGTGACTCGATTCCCTGTTCCTACAACATCCTCCACCTTGACACTGGAATGTATCTTGATAGAATAAGAATAGCGATGACTCTCATTTCTTCAAAAGAAACTTCCAAAGCAAGAACTCATAATCTAACTAGTCTTCTTTCCGTTCAGTAGCAATAGCTGTTTCAACTTAGACGATCTATTACACTCATTAGGTATCTACAACAACATGCACCCATTCATGCCCGGAGTTCCCATTTTGGAACATTGCAATTTATTACAAAACAACACGAACTCAATCGTTTCCTACATTATTTCAGTAGTATACATACCTTTTGCGGCTCTCACAGGCAACCAATCTTTATAAATATGGTCTCTAAAGAAAAAATTTCACGGGCGAATTGCATTTTGACTTTAAAAATGAGAAGTATTTATTGAAAAAACACATCTAAATATTTATTTCAAATGCACTCGCAACACACGATAGCATTGTCAACATCTATGTAGTTAAATAACTCCTAAACGAAGCCTCAAAAAAACTAGGGCCTCAAAAAAACTTACAATTTTCAAAGAAACGTTTCACGCACCATAATCCACAGGATAAGCTACCTTTGGACATTCGATTACATATTTGCTGGTCCGGCGCTTATTGATATTATCCAATACCAACTATATTACTCGGCGCTGGAGGTGAACTTTGTGAAGCCACTCTTAGATGGTTTAGATTTCTCCAACTCATATGTATGCTTTCTGTGTACACCGTGGTTGGCGCCAATTCAAACCCCCGTGGTTTGAGGTTTATTTGTATGATCATTAATTCAAGATTATGCAAATAAACCTAAATACTCTCGGAGCAACTGTGTGGAGAAAGGTCCGACAGATCGGTGGAAGACTCCCTTCGCCGTCTATTTCAGGGCTTATGGTGGCAATCTCCTAACCTCTCCACATATTATGGCAATCTCCTAACCTCTCCACAAGAAATTGCTGAAGAAATGGCCTCTCATTACGAACAAATCTCCAGCTCCGTACACTATACTTCTGGCTTTCAAAACACGAAAAGAAAAATGGAAAACTGTAAATTAAACTTAACGAGTCGCGTGGAGGAAGATTACAATGCCTTTTTCTCCATGGACGAACTCTCCTGTGCCCTCGCTTGTGCGAAAGATTCTGCTCCAGGACCAGACCAGATACATAACCGAATGTTGAAACACCTACCTGAAAACGCTCGTTCGTTTCTCCTCGGCATTTTCAACAAGGTTTGGGCTGAACATGCTATACCAAGGATTTGGCGTGAAGCCATCGTTCTCCCAATCCTTAAAGAAGGAAAGGACAGAACAACCCCCTCAAGTTACCGCCCAATATCGCTCACAAGCTGTGTCTGCAAGCTTTTAGAGCGAATGGTAAATACACGTCTGGTCTGTCTCCTGGAACAAAAGCACATATTTACACCTCTCCAATGTTGCTTCAGGAAGCACAGGTCAACCATGGACCACTTAGTTACCCTCGCTACGCAGATTTCCACTTCTTTCGTGCTACGTCAGCACCTGGTAGCAATTTTCTTCGATATAGAGAAAGCGTATGACACCACCTGGAGGTACGGTATTCTTCGCACCTTGCATACTTGGGGCCTTAGGGGACGGCTCCCTTTGTTTCTAGTAGGTTTTCTTTCATCAAGATCTTTCCGCGTCCGCCTCGGCGACGTGTTATCCTCTAGTCATCAGTTAGAAAACGGTGTTCCCCAGGGATCAATTTTGAGCGTCACTCTGTTTGCCATTGCTATCAATAGTATTGCATCAGTTATCCGGGAGCCTGTGAAAGCATCACTGTTCGTTGACGATTTTGCAATTTTTTGCTCCTCCAAGAGCGTGCACGTTATTGAGAGGCAACAACAACTTGTGCTCAACAAACTGCAGGAATGGAGCGAAGAAACTGGATTCAAGTTCTCTACCTCAAAAACCACTTGCATGCACTTTTGCAGAATCCGTCACCTCCATAATCACCCCGACCTTTTTCTTGGAGGACAGCAGCTTCCATTCGTTGAGTCCGCAACCTTCCTTGGACTCACATTCGACAAGAGCCTAACCTGGCGAAAACACATCCGTAAACTACAGGACCGATGTGTACCACCTATGAATCTCCTTCGCACTCTTACTGGTAGCTCTTGGGGCGCAGACCGGGTTTGTCTTCTGCGTTTGTATAAAACTCTCATCCGCCCTATCTTGGATTACGGATGCATAGTGTATGGGTCAGCATCTCCATCAACCCTCCGGCCATTAAATACCATACACAATGCTGGCATAAGGATTAGTACAGGCGCCTACCGCACGAGTCGCATCGAATGCCTCTTGGCCGAGGCTGGAGAACCATCCCTGAGCCGAAGGCGGGATATTCTGATTGCCTCCTATGGCGCGAAATTATCCAATGTTGATACTCCCTCGCGTCAAGCAGTCCTCCATCCAACCCACCTGACTTCATATGCGCTTAGACCGTCATTACCCCATCCCCTGGGTGTCCGTCTCCGTATGCTCTTCCAGAAGCTTCATATAAAACTACCCAACCCTGTGAACCCCCCCGAAACCTTGTTTCCCCTTGGAAACTACACCGGCCGATAATAGATCTTAGACTGTCTAACCTTCCTAAATCCTTAACTCCCCCCAGTACATTCTTATCGGAATTTGAGGCGATAAAATCTACATATCCTGGCCATTTCTTTATTTACACCGATGGCTCCTCCCAAAGCGGCAAAGTCGGATGTGCCTACTACTGCAGTAGATCCACGCAAGGCTTTCGACTAGACTCTTCGTGCAGCGTCTATACCGCAGAAAATTATGCGCTCTTGGAGGCACTTAAATATTCTGGATCGATGTCACTAAAGAAAGTAGTGATCTGCAGTGATTCAAAAAGCTCTCTTGAATCTATCTCCTCCTTCTCGTCTTGTGACCCACTGACAATGACAATCCAACAGCAAATCCACCATCTCTTGGTCCGCCACTATATTTTAGTCTTTTGTTGGGTCCCTGGACACGTGGGAATAAGAGGAAATGAAATAGCTGACCAGGCAGCAAAGTCCGCTTTGAAGAAAAGAGAATTAGACATCTTCACAGTCCCCACGGAAGACACTAAGCTGTTTATAAAACGCTCTATCCGCAGTGAATGGCAGAGTGGCATAACTCAGATTATAAGCTCACGAGAATCAAGGATTCCATAAATCCTTGGTCTTTCTCATCTCGTGATGCTCGGCGAGAGGAGATCATTTTAACACGCCTCCGGATCGGTCACTGCCATTTCTCCCACGGTTGTCTCCTCCACGGGGACCCACCCCCTATATGCGAATGCTGCAAAGTAGATCTTACCGTGGAGCATGTTCTCTTGCACTGTCTTAGGATGAGAGAGAGCCGTCGAAGGCATGACCTTGCTGGCTCCCTTGCGGAGATTCTTGGTAATGACGAGTCTTCTCTCTGCAAGCTTTTTGGCTTTTTGCGAGAGACTGGCTTGTACAGCCTTGTCTGAGAGAGGATGATGGTGCCAATTATTGGCTTTTAGCCCGAGATTTTAAACAAAAAAAAAACTATCTGGCAATTTTCTGCCAAACCCTTATCCTAGGATGCGTCCCTTCTCAGTTTTACTTTGCTTTCTATTAAAGATTTTGATTTTCTCTGTTAACTTGGAGCTGAAATATTGTGCACTGGTCTTAAAATAATTTGACACGGGCGCAAATGACCTTAGCCGTTGAAGCGCCCTTAAACTCAATCAATCAATCAATCGAAATTGGACTCGTTCGATATGCGCCAATGGCAAATCTTAACCCGGCTGAGTGGACTGGATTAAGATTTAATATTGTTGGCCTACCTGACTGGTAAATAATTGCTCCATAGTCTATCTTAGAACGAATGAGAGCTTTGTATGTTGATAGTATAACATTTCTGTCGGCTCCCCACGATGCTGATGAAATGACTTATAATACATTTAATCTTCGAAGGCATTTAGCTTTCAAATTCTTAATATGTGGTATCCATGTTAGTTTACTATCAAATAATATTCCTAGAATTTTGATTAGGCTAGAACATTTAAGTTGTTGTGGTCCTATTGTAAGTTTTAGCTGATCCGATAAGTTACCCCTTTTATTGAAAACTATACATTCAGATTTGGATTTAGAGATCTTGAAACCTGTCGTATTGGACCAATCTTGAAGTTCTTTTAAAGTAATTTGAAGCAGTTCTTGAGATGTTTTAATATTTTTTCCACTCAATGTTATAGTGATATCATCTGCAAACAAATATACTTTCACTGGTCGATGGATATGGTTCGTGATATCATTTATGGCAATCAAGAATAGTAGTACATTAAGCACAGATCCTTGAGGCACTCCGTTCTTTATTGTATATTTGTTCGAAAAAATATTCTTGAATTTAACTTGTAAAGATCTTTTCTTCATGAACTGGGTTATGAAAGTTAGTATTTGGCCATCTATCCCCATTTCGTGGAGAATTTTGATGATTCAATCTCTCCAGACCATGTATTAAGATTTTTCCATATCTAAACTAACTGTCACAAGATGTTGGTTTGTTATAAAGGCATCACAAATGTCACTATGGATGTTTACTAGATGGTCAGTTGTAGAACGATTTCGTCTGAAACCACTTTGGAATGGTGAAATGTTATTATGATGTTCGAGGTACCAATTAAGTCTTCTACTGACAATTTTTTCCAGTAATTTGCAGAGGGTGGACGTTAAGGAAATAGGTCTGTAATTATTCGGGTAGGTTGGATCTTTGTTAGGTTTAAGAATCGGGATAACTATAGATTCTCTCCATTTGTCAGGAAATTCGCCAGTGGTTATTATTTCATTAAAGAGTCGAGTTAGATATTCAATAGCATTTGTCGGCAGTTCTTTCAGAAAAACATTGTATATTCCATCTGGTCCTGGGCTAGAATTTCTAGTACGAGATAGCACAATCTCAACTTCTTGTACTTGTACGGGATAATTTAATGTAGGATTACTTGACGAATTTTGTTGAATAATTCTATCCATTGTTATATTCGAATTAGATTTGTATATTTGAAATTCATAGTTAAAGTTACTGTCGCTTGAGTTATTAGCAAATGTAGAAGCTAGAATGTTCGCAATTTCTTCGTTAGAAGAGGTAGTTCTGTCGTTATGTACCATAAATTTAGGGTGAAAGTTCTGCTTGTAGCAACCATTGATAGCTTTGATTTTTTTCCAATTGTCTGCTGGGTTAGAGAAGCAATTTATTGATGAGATAAAATCAATCCAACACTGCCTTTTATTTTCTTTATATATTCGTCTTGCTTTTGCTCGTGTTCTTTTATAATCAATATGATTTTCTATGGTTGGATGCCTCTTGTATTTGTTGAATGAGTGTCTGTATAATTTATGGGCATTTTTGCAGTCTTCATTCCACCAAGGTAGTTTTTTCCTTATTGGTTTTCCTGAAGATTTTGGGATTGTTTCATCAGCTGTTTTGAGGATGAGATCAGTTTCTCAATTTTTTTATTGAGGGAGATTGAGGAATTCTCTTCTAACATATTAATTTCATTTAGTTTTGTTGATAATATTTCTTTGTATCTGTCAAAGTTAGCGTTTTGGAATTTCCATCGAGGAAGATAGTTAGTGCAAGCAGACACTGAGGTATTATTGAAGTAAGATATGAGAATGGGAAAATGGTCACTTCCATGTAAGTCTTCTGTAGTACTCCAGTCCCATTTAGAAGCAATAGAAGATGAACATATTGTTAGATCAATTGCACTGAACCTTTTGTGTGTATTATTAAGGTGAGTGTGTTGATTTTTGTTAAATATCAATATATTTGGGTCTTCCAATATTTTTTTAATAATCTTGCCTCTACTGTCATCTTTATACGATCCCCACATTAGGCTGTGACTATTAAAATCACCTACCATAAAAAAAGGTTTAGGTAGCTGATCTATGACTTTTAATATTTCATTTTCTGTAAAATTATAACTATTAGGGAGGTAGATATTACAGATACTCAAATATTTTCTTCCCATGTTGATTTTGACTGCTGTACATTCAATATTGGTGTTTATATGAATTTCATCTCCTTGAATAAGTGATTTTATATATATATATATATATATATATATATATATATATATATATATATATATATATATAGCTATGCATCCACTGGATATTCTTGGATTATTTCTATTCTTTAAGTATACAGGATAATTTTTTAATTGTGTTATCACCCTTTCTGAATTATTAGTTTCCTGCAAGCATATTACATCTGGATTATATTTGTTAATTAGAATAAACAGATTTTCTCTTTGAGGCCTAAATCCATTGATATTCCATTGTAATATGCTTTCAACCATTGTTAGTTAATATTTAATTTAATAGGATGAAATACTTTAACTTGTATCACTAGAGTACTCTGATTCATTGCTTTTAATATGTTTATTTAATTTCTTTTTTATATTTGTAAATCTTCTCTTCATATTTTTATCCTTTCATTTTGGATATGTTCTTTCTAACATTTGGATCAATTGAGTTAAATCAGGGGTAAATTCTAGAGCTATTTCAATTACCTCAGTGCTGTTTTTAGTATTTTCAAGAAAACTCATTTGAATAAAATTCAAGGGATATTTGTTGTTTGGGTCCAATAATATTTCCTTGAGAGGGGCCAGTTGAGTGTTCAGTTTTTCAGATTCTTCAATATTAGTACTTTCTAATCTTGACTTTTTATAATTCTTCTCTTTTTCTTTTGCAGCGAGGTCAATATTGAAATGTTTATCAGGTTCTGATGAGGGTTCAATAAGTGGGTCTGAGGTTGTTGATGATAAGGATATAGGTCGTTTCTTAATCAAATTATTTGTGGAGTTGGGGTTGTTTGATTGTGGAGTTTGAAGAGCAGGGAAGTCACCAAATTGAGGTTGGGTTAATACAGGGGCATTATTATTGGCCTCAAGATCTTTCTTCAAAGTGTTGTCTTCACTCTCTTTTGTGTGAATAGTTTCTTCAATTTGAGTGGATGAGTTAGATGGTGGAGGTATTTTTGAGGTTACATTCATATCAGTAGAGGGTGATATTACTTTTTCATTGGTGTTATCTGCAGGTTGAGGATTTGGTATAGAAGAGAGACTTTGGTTATGTTGTTGAGTAACTTCAGTTTCCATTTCATCATTTCCACTGGGTTTACTGGGACAAAGCTGAGCTACATGTCCTTCTTGATTACAAATAAAACAGGTCATGATATCAGTAGAGAAGTATATACGGTAAGAGGTATTGTCAAAATAAACAACAGTTGAATCTGGTAGTTTGTTTAGATCTTCAGGTTCTATGTACACTTGTCTTCTGAAGCTCATAATATGCGAGAAGCCCGGTTCTGATATTCCTTTTATGAACGAGATCTTGGAGGATGTTGTAATTTTCCTTTTGGTGAACTCCTTTTCAATTATATTGTGTGGAATGATTGGGCACACGTTGGATATAATTACCCTTTTAAGTTTACTAATGAGATGTCTAACATTGAGTTCACGATTCTTTATAACAATTGTTTTATTTTTATCAGTGAATTTATCTGCAACGGCTTGACTTGACAGAAAGATACATATTCGGTTGTTAGATATGTGTGAAACAAATCTAGTATTACTAGCATCAACAATAGAGGCAACCTTGCTAGTATAATCTTTAATTGAAAGTCCTTCTTGAGCTTCGATTACAATAGCTTGTTCTTTAGATGGAAAGGAATCTGATGTAGCACCTGCATATGACTTCTTTAATGATATACCTTGTTGTGAGTCCGTACTGTTGGGGGTTATGTCTCTCCTGTTGTCAGGAGAATCCATTTTTCCTGGAGGTACAGCTGCATCTGCAGCTGTACGTGAAATTCACGTGATGATATACTGTGTTTTGCTTACAGTATTAGAAACAGATTCGTATAGTTACAACAAGTTAGGTAAATAACTCGTGTATCGTTTGTACACCACTGTTCACAGCATGACCTACTCGTACGGCGTCGAGTTCTTTAACGTTGTTGATATAATATATATTTTATAATATATAAGCATTTATTTAATAGTTACATATATAAATATACTGCATATAATACATTTTAACTATAAGTATTCTAAAATTTACTTCTATATTGTGACATCAGATTGTCACCTATATGAAATTCAGCGAATTTCATTAAAAATAACACTTTATTAGCAAAAAGATGCTGGTTATCATAGTACCAGAGTGGAAGATACAAACAATGTCCATTAGTTCAAAAGCGGACGATAAGTAGCATCCGTGAGTTATTGGTAAAAAATAATGACGTAGATGACGCCACGAGGTAGATCGCATAATTTTGCTTTAAACAAGAGAGTAAAGGTTAAAAAAAAGTTGACATGTTGAAGAAGGATACAAGAAAATTCATTCCAGCTCTCGACACAAGAGTGACCGGATCAGGATGCTAGATATATAGCAGTTTATTTGAACACAGAAAATTTATATTTCAATCCAAAAAACAACATCATTAACAAACCAGAAAAAATACAAACAGTGATATAAAATATAATACAACAAAAGACAATTAACAAACAAAATTATCATAATTAATAGCGTAATACGAGGGTCACTACAAAAGTTTTGAGAATACTATATTTAAAATCGAGATAACAAGTTCTTACCTTCACATTTTCTCAAAGTACTGTCCACCACACTCTGTGCAACGTTTCATCCGATTAAACCAATTATCAAATGACGATAGAGATACTGCGAATCTGATCTTCATATGCAGTCACTGCAGCCTGAGCTGACTCGAAACGATAACCTCGAATTTTTTCTTTCACATAAGGGAAAAGAAAAAAGTCACACGGGGCCAGGTCTGGACTGTAGGGTGGATGAGACAGTGTTTTAACCATAGGGGTGAAGATAAGATTAGGAAACAGGCAACACACTGCCAGGCCACTTGGAGTGCTAGTTGAAGGAATATCAAGCAATGATTGGCTAGTGGTTTTCGCTTGTTTTTGTACGTCATATCCAGCATGCACGCGATTTCCACATGGCGGACGAGTGAATCTTTAGTGTTCTGTGGTTTTAACCCTTGATTCTGTCAGAAATTCAGTAGTTGCTCTGGCTGTGTGGATTGAGGCGTCATGGTGGAGCAGGATTCCACGCAAACCTGATTTTGGACTGTTCTTTCTCAGCTCTTCAAACAATCTGGGCAAGCAAATTATAGTGTACCGTCTTGCAGTGACTGTCTTTTGTTCCTCGAGTGGCACTGTCACAATATGGCCACTGGCCGAGAAGAAAGAACAAATTATAATTTTGTCAACGCTTCTGGGTTTTCTCACTTTCGTTGGAGGATTTTCATCTGGGAAGACCCACACTGATGACTGCCGTTTTCATTTCTGGATCAAATTGATAAATTCAGCTTTCATCACCCGTCACGATGTTAAAAATGTTTTTTAATCTTCCTCCATTGAACTTATCCAGGGTCTCACGACACCAATCCACTCGCGCCCTTTTTTGTTCATTTGACAGATTGTGAGGGATCCAGCGACAGCACAGCTTCCTAACGTGAAGCTTTTTTCTCAGGATCTGCCTCACTGCTGCTGATCCAATATTTAAAGCTTCCTGAATCTGAGCATATGTACAACGAGGGTCTTCCCTTAGCAAATGTTCAACTTTCTGCACATTTTCATCCGTTGTTGCTGCGTTGGGCCTGCCAGAACGGTCTTCATCTTCCAGAGTCCCTTCCCCTCTTGAATTCTGCAAACCATCGATAGACAGTGGCTTGAGAAGGACAACCATTGCCAAACGCACGCTATAATATCTCGAGGCATGATTTCTTATCTAAGCCAACCTTAAAGTCATACAAAATCATAGCTCTGAAATGCTCTCTCTTTAGGTCCATCATTACTGGCAGAGGAACAACTACTAATAGAACACAAATAGCCCCACTAAGTGAATAAATTACCCGAGCGTGTACAAACTTGCGCGATATTCTTACAAAAAGTTCCACCTAACAATGGAAATAGTTTCATTGTTGCTGAGTAATTCCTTGTTGCTCATTCTCAAAACTTTTGGAGTAATCTTCGTATATCTATAACATACTTTTATCACAAATAAAGATTTTTATTAAACTAATAAAGCTAAATACAAGAGAAAAATAATTTCCACGCAAAATTAATATATTTAAAGGAAATCAATGTAAAAATAACATTTATTAACGAATAACTATACAAACCAGAAAAAATTATTCCAATTTCACTACAAGAAAATAAATATAATCTATAAGCAGCAACAAAAAATGATATAAAGGCAATCATAAATAAACGTTATCAATTTCATCTCCTTACTCTATTAATTAATCTAATCTTCGTTAATAAATTAAGAGAAGGAGCTTCCTTATTAGAATAACTAAGTAAAAATCATCATAATGTTAATGTAGGCATCAAGCATGACAATCCTTTATTAATAATTAATCTACGACTCCCTAACCCTCATAAACAATAGTAGATAAACAAAATAAACCAGAAGAACATAACCCATGTCCAATCATCATCAAATAACAACCACAAAATTCCCAAGAATTTAGCCATCAAACCACTTAAGACCATTCCTGTAAGAACCACAGATTTCAAGCAACTAATTATTAAAGCAATTAAAGATTTCAAATCAACTTGACGTAAACATACCAAACTTATCAAAAACTACTAATCTAATACCAATTCAAACAGAGTTATATTATATACAACAAAACGTCATGATCCCCAAAATACGCATTAAACAATAACCACCCAATTTCTACAAGACACCTGCCAGTATCATTGAACCAGAAATACGAGGTTCAACATGATCCTCAGGCAATCACAAATGAACCATAAACGTAGGCATTTTCACTAAAAATGCGATAATTATTCTTAAATAAATAAACAAATTATTAATCTCATTACCTCAAAATCCATACAAATATAAGAGTTCCATTCTTTCTATAAAAATTCAATAAACCAATTAATAACGTAATGATGCCAACAATATATAAAATAATAAATAAATTCCAGCCTGAACACGCTCACGTTGATAACCTCATCCTCAAATCAAAAACAATGTAGGAATTAATCTTCTCTCAAATATAAAAAGATAATATATCAACTCTCGAAAAAGCACATATCAATATGAATATAAAAAAATAATCATAAAAATGAATAAATTCTTATAAAAATCATAATATTAAACTGAAACTCTTGCCATAATTATCAATCCACAAATTCAAAATCTTAATAAAATTAAACCATATAATAGTAAATTAAAACCGCAATTATAACTTAAGCCTTCAATATTTCCACTGAAATTAATAGATAATATATAAATAAATAATTAAAAAAATATATACTGAACCATTCACCAAAACATTCCATTTAAAAAATAAAGAGGGATCAAGATACAAGTAATAAAATAAAGTTTAACATCATAATACTACAAAAGACTGAAAATAATCATTTCCATGAGAACGTACCGTAGAAATTAAAATTCCCGACGCCAAAGAATCTTCACAAATCGCAAACACCAAATAAATTATAGAAAAGAATAACTCATAAGATAGTATACCTAACCTAAATATCATTAAAAGAAGGTAAATAATACCATATATTCCAAACTCAACAAGATAATCAACAAATGTTTCCGCTTATAGCAATAAATTCAAATACCACGTAAATAACAAAGCATAATTACTACCAAAGAAAAAATGTAAACATCAAGTTTTAATAGTTTAAAATAAAACATTGGTCTTGTAAATCAAAACTTAGAATATCTTTTAAAACTTTAGAGAAAGAATATATATACCATCACTAATCTCAAAAATTAATATTTTAATTAAATTGTTCTCTGATATCTTTATATGTATCTTAGTATTATCCATATTTATCATACTAATAATCAATATAATTTTCATGATAATAAATCATCCCCTAGCCAGTACTATAATAATTATTGTACAAACACTAATAATCTGCTTAACTACAGGATTAATTTCATACTCATTTTGATTTTCCTACATTCTTTTTATTATTTTTTCTGGGAGGTATATTATTCTTATTCATATACATTACAAGCTTAGCATCCAATGAAATATTTTAATTTCCCACAAAAACTATAGTAATTAACACCATCTTAATTATCACAATAATTATTATATTCAGTTCAAAAAATCATTTATTATTACATCCATACAAAAATGACTCCTTTATAAATAACATCATTAATATTACAATAGAAAACAATAAGTTAAGTCAACTCTACAACCACCCAATTTATTATTAACAATAATAACAATCATTTATCTTTTAATTATTTATCATCGTAAAAATTTTTTTTTTTCAAGAAGGACCCGTTTGATATTCAAACTAATGGATAAACCTCTACGATCAAGATACTCCTTATTTAAAATTATTAACAATTCACTAATTCACTTACCAACCCCATCCAACATTTCAACATCATCATGAATTCTGTTTTTAAAACTAGATCTTGAATTAATGTGAATTAACCACTCTGAATTTTTATGAACTGTAAATGCAAATGTTTCACTATCTTTTTGCGTCGGGAAGGAGGAAATTCAGCTGTGAAGCTGGTGGTGTAGGGGTCAGGCATGTCAATTTTAAGAACCCGAGATCGAATACCAGCGAGGAGAAAATACTTGTTGCTGAAATAAATATTTTTGCAAGTTCACATAGTCCGTTTTGTATATTGCGTAGCTTTTACAAATAAGACGTGAAAGTACGTGTTGTTGAAGCAGCACTAGTTATATCTAAATAGTATGTTTATTTATTTATTTATTTATTTTACGTCAAAAACAGTTAAAACTGTGTATGATGTGCTATGGGCAGAAGTGAATTCTGGGCAGATTTTCAAAATTCTGATATCCCAACACTAAGTCAAATACTACTTGAATTTTGAATAAAAAAACCGCTCCCATGTAATAAAATCTATTTTCAAGGATGAGTAAGCAATACATTTTGAGCTCTTATCCATGATGTCCTTCGTCAAGGAATAATACTTCCTGCCGCGACAACATGGAAACGATAATTTGAATAACTATATTTCCCACTGAATTTGAGAAGACGTGCACAGATAATGAAGTTACATTTACGTCACATACAGTTTTTCACTGTTTTTGACTAAATAAATAAATATGTCCAGAAGCACAACAAGGGGCCATCTCAGCATTGGCTCAATGGATCAGGGAAACTTGACGAAAAACCTGATCGAGAAAGGGTCATTGACCGAGAAGCTGCGATACAATACTTGTTACATATTGTTTAGAATTCTACAGTCCAATGGTAAGTAATACATTAAATATCACTGTTAAAACTAATGTTACTTTGAGAAGAAATAAAAGAGGTCATCTTCGTCAATATACTAGCTTTATTAAGATAGCCGGCTTTCGACGGCTTTGCCGTCATCGTCAGTCTAAAAGATCTTGTAGACTGACGATGACGGCAAAGCCGTCGAAAGCCGACGATCATAATAAAGCTAGTATGTTGACGAAGATGACCTCTTTTATTTCTTCTGATAAGAACGTCAACAACACCAAATCAGAATTCCCACAATTAATGTTACTTTCCTTGTGATGCTCAGTATAGTCTTTAATTGTATAGAAAGTTATGCAGCAGAAACAATTTCTCTTTGAATTAAACTTTTCTATCGAATTTAATCGTTTAAAGTCATCTGGCAAAGTGTTGTAAAATAATGTACATGTATTGTATGTGAATGTTTTGTAATGAGCTGTTGATACTGTCACCTGATGAATATGATTTCTACGTCGAGTGTTATGGTATTAGACATCGGCATTTTCTGAAAATATATTCCCGCTCTTAAGCAAGTCATTTTTGACAAAATCCACTGATTCATAAATCAACAAACAAGGTAATGGTAAAATTCATAGATTAATAAAGAGAGTTTTACAAGAATCACGTGGGTGGGATTTGGTTATTATTCGTACAATTCTTTTTTGTAATCTAAACGTCTGGGAGCTATAAGATGTATTTCCCCAGAATATATATCAGTCGGGAATGAACATTGGCGTAATATACACAACTAGCAGTATGAAGGCTGACTGAATCTGCAAGAATTCTGAACGCGTAGCATAATTAACTTAATTTAGTGTTCAATTCATTTCAATGGACTTTCCATTTAAGGTTTGACTGAATTGAGAGACCTAAAAATTTTGCTTTAACATCAGTCAATGGTAAATCGTTTATTTTCAATGGAGCACAGAATTGTTTATTTGAAGTGGAAAACTGCATTAAAACCGTTTTCTTTTCGTTTACTATTAATTTGTTATTTCGGAACCAATTTGAAACATCTGATATTGTACGATTTGCGGTTTCTTTATTGCAAAGAATGTTCGTATCATCCGCAAAGAGAACTGTTCTTCCGTTTCGATTCGTCGAGGGCATATCGTTTACGTAAAGTAGGAACAGAATCGATCCTTGAGTAACTCCACGTGCAATGGGCAAAGAGTCGGAAAGGTGTGTTCATAATGCTCCATCATTTCAGGAAGGTATCTCCACTTTCTGAGATCGTTGTTTAAGGTATGAGGATAACCAATCTAGGGCAATACCACGGATTCCATATGAAGGTAATTTTGAAAGTAAAATGTCATGATCAATGACGTCAAAAGCTTTTGAGAGATCTAAAAGTAATCCAATAGGTGCTTAGTTTTGGTTCAATGATGAGGCGACATCTTTAAGAAAAGAAAATATAGCTGTTTCCGTTGATTTTGATTTTCTAAATCCATGTTGGCAATCTGAAAGCGCGTCGTGTTTACTGAGAAAGGTTTCCATACGTACGTAAAAAAGTCTCTCTAACATTTGTGGAAAAAACTGACAGAAGTTAAATTGGCCGATCATTTTGATTTTCATTTTTGTACCTTTTTTGAAGGGCTGCTTAATGTTAGCTGTTTTGAAAAATCTGGAAACGTTCCGGTGCATAAGGATGCATCAAATATGTGAGTTAACGGGTGTATAATGGCAAACGCTCAGGTCTTTAACAAAGAATCCGGAAATTCATCTAAACCGGCCGAATATTTATTTTTTAGTTTACCGATTATTTTGAGAATTTCATAGGAAGTTTTGGAAATGAACATAGTGTCTAAACTTTTGGGGGAAATGTCTGTTATTGAATTTTGTGGCTGAAGACTCCTAGTAAGATCGACAGCAATTCTCGAAACGTGTTGGTTAAAGAGACTAGCCACTGTTTCCGGATCGTTCACATTTATATCGTTATATTTTAAAACAACAAGGTTTCTAGTTGATTTGGTCGTATGTATAGACACACTGTCTAAATAGTATGTATAGTAAGACAAACTTTATTTGGGTGGGTAAACTTTGATTGACCGTTCACTTTGATTGTCTAAAAGTGAAACGACGAAACTGAGACCAGTGTCGTAATAAGAGTTATTATGATACATAATTCCAATGCTTTATTTTTAAAATTTTAGTTGCCGGAACGCTCTTCAAATTAATTATTAATGTAATAGCAATAGTTATTTATATATAATATAATTTAATAATTATTGCGAAGGTAACGGAACGCCGTTCCGTCGCGTTCCGGAAGAATTCAATCTCTACATATATCTATCCTTCATTAACACTAAAAATAATAATTTGCGTACTGCACGTAGTATTAGAACAAACCCATGGCATAAGAACTGTCTAAATAAATACTCTCAGATGTCATCTTTCGTAGGACAGAGAGAAAAATTTAAACAAAAATTATAGTTCACTTGAATTTTGACAAATTGCATCTAACATTCTATGATATTCAAATCCTAACATTGTATTACAATATTCAATTGGTTATGAATTTCGGCTTAAGAGCTTAGTTTGATAATTCTCCAATTTCGTTTTGTAATAAGATGAATCAACGTTTTATTGATATTTTTACTAGTAAAAATTTTCATTAATTCGCATGTTTAAATATATTTATCACATGTAATTACATGTTTATTAAACAAGGTGGCATTATATGAAGCAAGAAACTTTGTTTTTCTTTTGATGATTCAATTTCATCAATCACTCACAATTACTTTAATTTTCTCTGCTTGTCAGTTTTTGTTTTCATCTCAGACCTCCGATGAAGACATGAATCAAATAACATCTTACCTTTTTTAGTGTTTTACAAATAATAACGAGAATAAATGCTCACATTTATTGAATTTGTTTCTTAAGAACCTGAAAAAACATGCGTTTTCAATAGGTTATTGGGATGTTTAAAACATCGAAATAGTAAACACAATGTGAAGAGGTGATCATTAACATTGATTAATTGATATTTTCCTTAGAGGTAGGTTTTATTGTTTAAACTTTTTCAACGATTAGATACCTTGAATGGCCTGTTTTCTTTTGATAAACCGCTACGTAGTTACAGTACAGATGGTCGTGAAAAATTAATGATTTCGGGAGTTTTATAGAGTGGAGAGTAGTGTCCAACAATTGTCAATCTAAAAAATATTTTAAATATAATTATTAATATTGTTTAAAATATGTATTAACAATGCAAACAAATACAATTTTGCAATGAAATTTCATTGCGGATGACATGTCATCTCTCGAATAAGGTAGTTTAACCTTGGCCTCCATTGCAATGGAGGTTCCCTAGTGAATTTCTGTTGGTTAACGTTAGAATTTAAGAAATGTGCAATTTTACTGAATTTATAAAGTACAAATATTTTAAAATTCGTATTATACTCAGGAAGTCCGCTAGCGATGTTTAATTTTGTAATAAAAAATTTGTTTGCATGCACTTAATCTACAGGAAGAAAGAATGTAACGCGATTTCACATGTACTCGCATTCGCATATTATAGCATAAAAACACGAAATTAACAGTTTTAAAAAGATGAACCTGAATTATTGATTGATGAACTGTATTGAAAATATTATCATAAAGTTATGTACGTTCATTTAGAAATTTCTATACTTGTGTAAATGAAGTATTTTGTGACGTGTGATTCTACTCATGTGATCTTTCAAAACACAAAATTGAATATTTCTATATTTCAAAACCTTACATTACATTCATCCAATCCAATGCAGTTTATAGAAAACAACTAATAGTATGTTTCCCTATTTTTAATGGTAATGGTTAAACAAGAGGAACAAATATTTTCTGGCTCTTGGTTTTATTAGACTAAAAAATTAATAAAACAGCTATTCGGTTGCTCAACATCCCCCTGATAGAAAAGCAGAAACAATCGTTTGGGCGTAATGAACCTTGAAAAATAATTTGTTTATAAACAATTTCCTTTCTATTTGATAAATATATCTACATGCAAATTGCAGAACTTAAAAGAGAATATAAAAACAGAATAAAAGTTATGCTCATATTCGCCGTAAAAATACGAATTTACCATAATTAAATTGGCCACCGAATTTGTTTACAAGCAAGTGTATTTTAAGCGTATGTGGCAGGCAAAAGCGTGATATCGGAGAAGTTTTTTCAGTAGGCTTGTATAGAGCGAATGAATTAAGCGCATACAAATGGGTCTATGTAAGATGTTAATTGCTTATAAACAATTACACATATCTCGAGAACGAAATATGATAGCACCGATCGGATTCCGGAATTTTGTATCACGTTTCAACGCGATTTAATAATTGTATTAACAAATTCGAAATATATGACACAACGGCCGGGAAGGCTCCGAATATTGTGCCTGAAATGAACATCTCAAAATAGCAGTTTGACAGGAGTTACAAATCGATTACTAAAAGTTAGAATAATTGTTGCTAAAATGATAAATATATCCTGGTCTATGGGCAATAATTCTGGACGGAAAACCCTGCTCAGAAATATTTTTTGACGTGGCGTACGCGCAGGCAAAATCTCTCCTTCGGCAAGGAAATATGACGATATTTCCGCCTCGTATGTAATCGAACTACCCCCCTTCACCTGAGACAGCGTCCTTTCGTCCCCCCTTGGGATGTTGCACTAATCGCAGACAACTGTGGTTCTACCTTCTAGCGATTGGCCAACGCGTTCCTCCCTCTGCTCTCCTCCTGGCCGCGGGGTGTCCAAGTTTGCCGGCGCGGTTGGGAAGATAGAATTTTCCGTCCAATTTTTGTGAGGGAAAGGGTACATAAATAAGGATAAGAAATATGTTTAGTGCCTTTTTAAATGCCTATTTTACACTTTTAAATGTTAATTTTCCTTCCTATTTCTACAGATTTTCGTGCCTATAAATCCGCAGCTTAGTTATTACGGTTTGGCGGTTACAGATATTGACTTGATATACTTATCAGCTTCGGTTGCTGCCATTTATAAATGAATGCAGAAAATATATTACAGGAGTGGCTGAGTCATTCGTGATAAAAACAAAACAGTTTCGACTTCAATAATTATTATTTTTTATTTTGCACATACACTAACGCATTGGCGTCCATCTGTTGTCAGGGTACTCTTCATATTCGTCGTCGTTTGCATCTTCGTTGCAGGACAGGTAAATGCGTTTTTGTTCGATTTCCTGATCAGGACGATTGTTTGATTGAATGAGTTTGCCATTTTTGTTTTGCATTCTTTTGAAGGCATCAATCTGCAAAGGAAATAATTTAGAAGGTGCTTGGTAAATGACACGTTTTGCTCTTTCTTCGCAATGGGTAGAGTAAGAGTAATGCATTTCCTTAGAAATTGACCAAGCATTCGTATGAATAATTTTAAATATTGAGGAGAGGTAGTTGATTTTGCGATGATTTTGACCAATAAATGTGATAGAATGAAAAATAATTTAAGGTAAAGATTTTAAACAAATACTTATTAGTCTTCTAACGAAAACTTCAAATTTATTTAGGTGTCTGAACCTACCATGAAAACCATGATGTATCACAATTAGCTGTGCTAGGTAAAGATTCGTCCTAGAAGTTTATACATATATATATATATATATATATATATATATATATATATATATATATATATATATATATATGATAAAAGGTTTTCGCCTCATAATTAGTTTTTAGAAGGCATTATACACTTTCAGAGTTTTGAATTATATTTCATTGTACTAGGATATAAACTAAAATGAATCTTAACTTTTAAGTGTCGCAGGCTGTGCTTCAGGCATTAAAATGTATGACCAAATTTCTATAAATTTGAAAATTTCAGATATGTTTGTTAAAAGAAAAAAACGCGGTGGGAACAAATCGTTTGTAGATTTGTATTGTTAGAGAAAATAGGTATAATCTTGATCTGCAAAATCACCACAGGATTGTGTAACCTGTAACTGTACCACTTACCACGATATTGTCTATGCAGAGAGTCTTTCTGTAAATGAACCAAGTCACTCCTGTGCACGGCGGGGTGGTCAAAGACCCTTCGTACATGTAATAGCCACATTGAAAGTTGCGAGGCTTAAAGTGAGTCGGCACTTCACTGTATGAATAAGAACTACCAGCTTCCTCAATTTGGTCTGCCACCCATGCCTCTTCATACATATTTAGCTCTTCCTCCCCGGAATCACTGCATTCCTTTAAAAAATGTGAAACTCTTAAACATGAAATTGCAACTTTTCATTTATTCCAAAATTACAGTGGAATTACAATAGTATTCTAATCCGTGATTATTCGAAAACCTTTACTAATTCATTTAAAAATATGAATAATATACAAAAATGTCATTTTTTATGACGTGATTTATTACTTTGTAATTCTTTGTAAGAACAAAAGGTTCATAGAAGTTGACGAATGCTTAATAAGTGATCTTTATTTTAGAATTTATTAAACTGGTTCATTCTCAATCATAGTTCATAAAGTTTTTTGTTCCTAATTGGAGAAACAACAATACGTCTCAAACTGTGAGAAACAAGCTTACGAATAAAACTTAAGCTTTCAAATTTGTAAAAGTAATGGGAGTTTCAATGCCAATTTCTGAAAGTTCGTAATTCAGAAATATTTGAACGCTTAACGCTGAATGGTGCCAGAGAAAAAGAAATTTCAGACCAAAATTAGTATTTAGTATGCCAAAATTAACATGACTATGCAGATTGGACATAACCAATGAATGCGCAGCTGAGAATTATACTTGGGTTTTTCTAACGTGGCGGCTGAGGGTAGTATCTCCAAGATGGAATTCGGCACTACTTTTTGCGTCTTTCTTGGTCCTGCCGCAAGATGTCGCATGATCGCAATTGCATCATCAGTGCTGCAGATCAAGCTACTCTAGCGGCAGGACTGAGAATGTCTCAAAACGTCGTGCCGAATTCCATCTTGGAGATAATACCCTCAGCCACCGCGTTAGAAAAACCCAGTCTGCATCGATGTTTGGTTTTTGTATATCCGCTGAAACGTTGTCATCCCTTTCGTACAATAACTGGCTACTTTTGATTGAAAATATTATTCTTATAACTACAGTCTAAAAACTCTGCTCAATTTCCTCAATTCTTTATAGTATAAATTAGGTTTTATAGCATCTATATAAGCATATGACAATAATAAGACGATTTATATTGAAATCACAGACACCTCCAATTTTTTAAAACCGAGATGAGCTTACTTATGCTCTTTTAAACCAGAAAATAAATTAAAATATATTTTAAAAGTATTTTCACACTACAGCAAAAATAAAAAGTGTATTTATGTGTAAAAGTGTAAAAAGTGTAAAAGTATTTGTAAAAAATAAAAGTATATTTATATAAGTGTATTTAAATTATGTTGAAAACATCGTTTGTTTTTGGTCTCTTGCAGAATTATTTTTGGAGATTCTAAATAATGCTTCTTCATTGCTGATGTATGATAGATTGGTAGAATGCAAATTGTGTGAAAGTCTTCAAGAAAGTGACTTATTTTTTTCTTTAACGTAACTAAAATTTGATAATATTACCACTGAAATATACACAAGAAATTATATAGACTTAATTAAAGTATTTTAAATTAATTTTGTTCTTCTATCAGTGATTTAAATAGACTGTTCCAAATGAAGAAAAACACGTTTTCTTTAAAATAAGATCTTGAAATACTATCATTTAATGGATTTTAACATCGACCTTTGAATACAGTTATCTTTACTGAAACCCAGAATAATTTTATACCATACTTACATCAATTATGTAGGCCAAAGCGATGATGTGATTAGTTTCTTGATTTCGATGCATCATCTGCATTTCGACGGCCGAACTAGGCAAAAAAGATGATACAGTGAGAAAGTTCAGGCTGTCATCAATAAAAAATATTGATAACAATTGAATATTGGATTCAAATAATATACAATGGTTTAAGCGCTCATAAACTGGTAAGATCCGGTGGAGATTTGAAAAGTATTGCAGAGGGAGAGAAATGTTTTATTTCACTCAAAAATTCCAGAAAACTACTCTGACCTGTGCCATTTTTATAAGCGTACCTTTTCTATTCGGGCAAAAGAAAACTAGAGGTGCTACAATAGCAACTACTTCTCCGCTATATTACAATGTTACCGTTATGTGATATTATTTCACAATTTCTGCCTTTCACTTTATCTCGTAAATAAACGAAGCCTGAAAAATAGAAGTTTTGTAACTCAAAGTTTAAATGAATAAATATTTCTGGCATTGAATTCAGTATTTATACATATCCGATGCGTATTTTAGCCTTAAAACGTACTGCATAAGAATTACGCACAAAAGTAAAAAAAGTTTATTAATAGTATTCATTGTCGGCGGTGGCATTGGTGGCTTTCGCTACTGCTCGCAGTTGCCAGCGCGGTGTTGATAAATCAACAATGGACGAATTTCACATGTAAATTGAACACACTGTGTAAAGATATAGATGCGTTACTCCGGCGCACCGATTTTTGCTCGTTCTTCGCAGCACGATTGCGTCACAAACCACATGACCACAGCACGGGTACTTCGTTTGAATAGCCAGACCAGACGCTGGCCTCCATGTTTCATGGAGAGCGGCAAGTGTCGAGAAGCATTTTGAAAGTGTCACAAAGTGACAATTTTCAACGGTAATCAACACGATAAAGTTGTAAAAGATAAAATATTTAAAACAAATGCTTCATATATCTTTTTTAATGACTTGTAACTGTGATACTTTTGGTGTCTGGCTGCATCTAAAATTCCCGCTAATGTATTGACGCAAACTGGTGCCTGAAGCTCATTGACTGATGTCGGATACGATGCGCAAGAGCCCCCCCTCCCTTTAACATCCAGAAAGAAAGGCCATCCCAATATCGCATTGTGAATGCTTTCGAAATTACGATATCATTAATTTTCGCATATCTGAATATACATTATTCCCGACTTTAATAAAATTGAATGTGCCATTTATTGAACGTAGAGAACGTTGCAACATTAACGTTATTAAATAAATCCGCCTTATCTTTCCCATCATGTCGCCGTTCAACATTGGACATCTCAAATACCCATCGCTTCAACACTACCGCGCACGATCGTAACATCAAATTATCGTAATTAAAGGTCGTATAAAATGATGGTACTCAATTTTTTCTCATATTCATATCGTACTTTTTAACATAGAAAACCTGATTGGGCTAATTTCAATTAAGATTATTATATATTCACGATATATAACGCGACGGTATTATATATTGACACTGCCTCAAACAAAGCCTAGGAAATTCGAATTCATCAATTCGATTTTATTCCAATTTTCCAAAATACAGAAGAAGGAAAAGTTTAAAGAAACAATTTGGAGCCTCTTTGAGAAAAGGGCGTTTGAGCGTTTCTGAAAATGCGGACTTTTTAGCTCGTTTTCACAGAAAACTGTTCTGTTTTTGAGAAACTTTATATGACATTTAAAGCACATGTACTCGTAATGCAATAATGTGAATAACGTTCCGCTAATGTACATGTTGTTACAATTATATGTCGTGAATTAAAACACAGATATTATTTTAACAAAAACGTTTACTTTGTTTCTTAACACGATCTCTGAAAACACTTATTTATTTATTTATTTATTTATTTTACGTCAAAAAAACAGTTAGAAACTGCGTATGACGTGCTATGGGGAAAAGTGAATTGTGTGCACATTTTCAAAATTCTGTGATCCCTACACTAAGTCATATACTACTTAAATTTTGAATTTTTGAAAGGGAGAAAAAAAAACTCCCATGTAATAAAATCTATTTTCAAGGATAAACAAGCAATAAATTTTGAATTTTGAAAGGGAGAAAAAAAAACAAAAAAACTCCCATGTAAAAAAAATCTATTTTCAAGGGTGAATAAGCAATAAATTTTGAATTTTGAAAGGGAGAAAAAAAACAACAAAAAAAACTCCCATGTAATAAAATCTATTTTCAACATAAATAAGCAATAAATTTTGGCTCTTATTACTTCCTGCCGCGACAACATGGACACGATAATTTGAATAATTGTATTTCCCACTGAATTCTAGAAGACGTGCACAGAAAATGAAGTTACATTTATGTCCAGAAGCAAAACAAGGGGCCATCTCAGCATTTGCTCAATGGATCAGGGAAACTGGACGAAAAACCTGATCGAGATGGGGGTCATTGACCCGGAAGCTGTTGTACAATAGTTGTTACAGGTTGTTTATACTCATTTATACAGTCCAAATGGTAAATAATGTATTATGTATCATTGTTAAAATTAATGTTACTTTTCTTGTGATGCTCAGTATAGTCTCTAATTGTATAGAAACAATTATGCAGCAGAAACGATTTCACTTGGGATTTAAACTTTTCTATTGAATTTAATCGTTTAATGTCATCTGGCAAAGTATTGTAAAATAATGTACATGTATTGTATGTGAATTTTTTGTAATAAGCTGTTGATACTGTCACCTGATGAATATGATTTCTACGTCGAGTGTTATAGTAATAGACTTCGGCATTTTCTGAAAAAATATTCCGCCCTTGAGCAAGTCATTTTTTACAAAAACCACTGATTCGTAAATAAAAAGACACGGTAATGGTAGAATTCCTAGATTAATGAAGAGAGGCTTACATGAATCACGTGGGTGGGATTTGGTTATTATTCGTACAATTCGTTTTTGTAATCTAAAAGTCTGGGGGCTATAAGATGTATTTCCCCAGAATATTATGCCATATCTCAGGCGGGAATGAACATTCGCGAAGTATACACAACGAGCAGAATGAAGGCTGACTGAATTTGCAAGAATTCTGAACGCGTAGCATAATGAACTTAATTTTGTGTTCAATTCATTTAAATGGACGTTCCATTTAAGGTTTGACTGAATTGAGAGACCTAAAAATTTTGTTGCCTTAACATCAGTCAATGGTACACTGTTCATTTTCAATGGAGCACAGAATAGTTTATTTGAAATGGAAAAGTGCATTAAAACCGTTTTCTTTTCGTTTACTATTAATTTGTTATTTCGGAACCAATTTGAAACATCTGATATTGTACTATTTACGGTTTCTTTATTGCAAAGGATGTTCGTATCATCCGCAAAGAGAACCGTTCTTCCGTTTCGAATCGCCGAGGGCATATCGTTTACGTAAAGTAGGAACAGAATAGGGCCTAAAATCGATCCTTGAGGAACTCCACATGGAATGGGCAAAGAGTGGGAAAGGTGCGTACGTATTGTTCCATCATTCCAGTAAGGTATTTCAACTCTCTGAGATCGTTGTTTAAGGTACGAACATAACCAATCTAGAGCAATACCACGAATTCCATATGAAGGTAATTTGGAAAGTAAAATGTCATGATCAATGACGTCAAAAGCTTTTGAGAGATCTAAAAATAATCCAATAGGCGCCTCGTTTTGATCCAATGATGAGGCGACATCTTTAAGAAAAGAAAATATAGCTGTTTCTGTTGATTTTGATTTTCTAAATCCATGTTGGCAATCTGAAAGCGCGTCGTGTTTAGTGAGAAAGGTTTCCATTCGTACGTAAAAAAGTCTCTCTAATATTTTTGAAAAAACTGATTGAAGAGAAATGGGCCGATAATTTTGAATTTCATTTTTGTTGCCTTTTTTGAAAAGCGGCTTAATTTTAGCGGTTTTGAAAATATCTGGAAACGTTCCAGTGCATAAAGATGCATTAAATATGTGAGTTAACGGGTGTATAATGGCATACGCACAAGTCTTTAACAAAGAATCTGGGAATTCATCTAAACCGGACGAATATTTATTTTTTAGTTTACCGATTGTTTTGAGAATTTCATAGGAAGAAGTTTCGGAAACGAACATTGTGTCTAAAATTTTGGGTGAACTGTCTGGTTTTGAATTTTGTGGCTGAAGACCCTTAGTGAGATCGGCAGCAATTCTCGAAAAGTATTGGTTAAAGAGATTAGCCACTGTTGCCGGATCGTTCACATTTATATCGTTATATTTTAAAACAACATTCTCTACGGGGTTTCTAGTTGATTTGGTAGTATTTTTATTATATTCCACATTGCTTTTGTTTTATTATTTGAGTTCAAAATATCCTGATCGTTTTTCATGATTTTAGCCTGCCTTATGACTTTTCGTAACAATGTTTTGTATTTTTAAAGTAGATAAGGAAATCTTGAGATACGTCATGACGTTTAGAAATAAAGTAGAGAGTACGTTTATTTTTACACGATGTTCTAATTCCTTTTGTGATCCAAGTATTACTTTTTCGTGAAATGTTTAATTTTCTCTTTTTAATAGGAAAGTATGTGTTAAAGAGAAATGAAAGCTTTGAGAAAAATAAATTATATTTTTCATTTGTGTCAATAGCGTTATAAACTGCCTCCCATGATTCTTTCAGCAAGTAGTCCGTAAATAACTTTATGTTAACTGTATTAAATGCTCTGCACATGCGTGTTTTATTTATTGTGTCAGTATTCATGTTATTAGTAATTGTAAGAATTTGTGCATCGTGGTCACTGTAACCTAGATTATTCGTTATTATTTCATATCTAGTTGTGGTTTTGTTAATTATAATTTGATCTATTGCTGTTTGTGATTTGAGGGTATTCCGTGTAGGTACGTTCACTGTAATATCTAAATTAAAAGAATGAATTAAATTGAGAAATTGCTCTTTTTCGTGGGATTCGCTCAGAAAATCAATATTGAAATCTCCACATACAACAATGGATTTAAAAGAGATTACTAATTTTGTTCAGAGTTATCTCTAGATTTTCTACGAAATTGAAATAATCTAAAGCTTGCTTTGTTGGAGGTCTGTAGATGCAAAGTAAAATAATTTTGAACGTAGTAAGATGTACAACTGTTATTTCAAAAACTTTTTCAACTGCATATAAATTGAATTCTGACAAGAAGGTAGAATCAATATTATTTCTTACATAAATACACAAACCTCCGTAAGCAGGGCCTTTATTTGATTCCCTTGCTCTACAATAAGATCCTGCAAGGTAAAAACTAGGAATTTGGAGTGTGTTTAGATCATTATGAGATAACCAATGTTCTGTAAAGCAAAGAACATCTATTTGACTGAGATCACACTCTAATGCTGCTTCGATTTATGTACTTGATTTATGTACAGGTATTTATTTGAATATTTCTTTAAACGGCACACTTCTCTTGATTATTTATTTACACTACACATCTCTTGATTATTTATTTACACTACATTTCTCTGGATTATTTATTTTCACTGGTAACTGTTTTTGCACTGACGCACAGTCCTAAGCACTGACCACCGTCCAACGCACTGACCACTTCGATTCACTGAGCACAATCCACTGCACTGCTATAGATCGATTTTCCTAAGGATGAGCCAAAGTGACAGTTAGAGCTGGCAACATAACTGAAGGTTCTGTGGTTGTCGTGCCCTTGAGTCCATTATAATCCCTTCCCGCATTCGTTGATTTGCAGTTGGCTAACTTGTAAATGACTTCGACTCTTCCTTTTGTGATGTCATCGTCCGATAAAAATGTAGTGCGCCACGAGAAATAATTGATATAAGGAAGTGCAGTGTTGTGTGCTCTTCTGTAAAAATTCTTTTTTTCTATTAACATTACATTGAATTTACTTTTTGTGTGATAAATATTATGTTTATTTTAAAACCGAGACTTGAATGAGAGATGCGTACCGATGCACGTGGTTCCGGGCTTTGTGCTGTTGTGTGGCGAGCTCTGATTGAGAGCTTTCTATTTACATTCGTGGCAGTTTTCTTTTACTGATTGTGAGAGCATGTTAAGAGACTTTCCACCTACGTAATTAAATTTATATATTTCCCGGACTCGCGTACGTGCATATATACCTCAGTGAAACTCTTAGATTTCTACATAGGGTTGTATTCACAGGAGTCATAACCTAACACTTTACGAAGAGGCGTGGCTGAACAGCTGTCGCGGCGGAGGGATACTTCTCTGAAATACATGTGATGTTCACTTGTTTTCGCGAACTGTCACTTTAGCTCATCCTTAGGAAAATCGTTCTATATTCACACACTGGTGGTGATGGACACACTTCACAGCTCAGCTTCCACTTCAGACTGGATCGCGGTCGCCGGCCGCCACGTATTTATACTCGGATGGCAACCGCCTAGAATTTTTTTGAACTTGCGATAAACATCGCGAACACTCCAGGATCACTAGTTCGGGGGCGGCCGGCAGATGTCGCAATCCGCGCAAACCTCGTAACCAGGTAGTTCGGAAAGGTGCCGGCAGATAATGCCATCCGCACATACCATCTAGTTCGCGGTGGCGCCGGCAGATGACGGAAAATTCATTACAATATTATCTACTTGGGAGACAAGTCTAAAAATCAAATTTTGTAATTGTTGAAAAAACAAAAGAATAGAAAAACATATCGTTTATGTTATCTAGTAGAGTGCATTTATCACTATTCTTGTCAATAGTTTAAAGAAAAAATTTGGAGCCGTTTTCAGAAAAATCTTGATTTTGTTATTTTTTTAAATACACGAAATGGCCCCAATATTACGTAAAAACTACCAAAAGTTAAAAAAAAGTGCATAATGGAAGTCTGATTTCATGAACTAATGAAGGAGAAAAAATTACTTGAAAGAGAAATTTCTAAACGAAAACGCCGAAAAAATCCAAACTTTGCAATATTCGAAAATTCAGAGTTATCAGTGAAAATCGGACCCATGCCACATTTATATTACTCTATTTTTATAGAGTATTATCTCTATATTTTACTCTATTCTAACAAGAAATTTAAAGAAAAAAAATTGGAACCGTTTTTAAGAAAATTTTGAAAATGTCTCAGAGAAAATATATGTAAAGTATCCCCAAAAATTAATGAATGTTTTCAATATCACCGAGCTTCAACTCAGGCCAGATCTACAGTGGTTTGTTCAGTTTGGAAAAAAATGTACTCATAGTTAAGGTGCTAGTCTTGTTCATATACACCGGACAGACGGACGGACGTTTTGAAAAAACAAAAAACAAAAAACAAACAATGTTTGGGCATCGGGGGACCCCAAAATACTTATTTTCGTTCAAATCTCGAAATCGATTTTCCGCAGTATGACATTACTTTCTGTATACTACGTATATTACTCCGTATATAGTACGTACGTATACGATTGATTGATTGATTTTTTCGTGTTTCTGGGCGCGTCAACTGCTTCGGTCATTAGTCCCGTTAGTGTAGTGCATATTTTTCTCGGGAGATGGCGGTGATCTTCCCCCCGCTGGATGGCGAGATCCGGCACCGACCTACCGTCGGCTAGTGGGGTTTCCCCCTAACTAGGACTCTCCCACCAGCGGGGCACCGCCCCAGCCGGGACAAGCTCTAAGCTCCCGACCGGTCTCCCGGAATATGTGGTAGTGTAGTGCATGTTAGTGTAAGTGTGTGTTTAAGGGGAGAGGATAGGACAAGGAAGAGGAAGGACAGATCGCGCGCGGTCCGTGGCCCGTTTGGTAGGGTACTGCTCCGGCATTCGCCTGGTGTTGATCGGAGAAACCACGGAAAACTACCGATCAGAGCAGCCGGCCTCTAGAATTCTCCTCCAGACAGCGACAGAATTCTTATCTCCTACCAGCTTCATATGTCCTACCAGCTGGCCGCATCCGGGAAAGCGCTAAGTTACCGACCCGTCTCCCGGCATATGTGGTAGTGTAAGTGTGTGTACGTAAGGGATGGGGATAGAGGAAGGAAAGATCGCGCGCGATCAGTGGCCCGTTTGTTAGGGTACTGCTCCGGCATTCGCCTAGTGTTGATCGGAGAAAACACGGGAAACTTCCGATCAGAGCAGCCGGTCTCTACAATTCTCCTCCAGACAGCAGCTGAATTCAACCTAGCTGAAAAGCTAGTGTCGAAAATCCTGCCGCCGTCAGGACTCGAACCTAGGACCTCCCGGTTAGAGGCGCTGCAGTGACATCAGTTGATGCACTGAGCTACCGCTACCGGTACGTACGTATACGAGTAAGTAAAAGTATTTCTCTTCATAATTGTAGTAGTGCGAAGTCGCCGAAAATATTTTCAAGTTTTGCAATTTGGAAAAATTTTCGTCGTTTTCCGCGGTTTTGCCGATCATGCCGGAGTAGTACCCTAATACACGGGCCCCGGATCTCGCTCGATCTTTTCATATCCTTCCTTGATATATCCTTCCCCCGTACTTACCCTCATACTAATGTGTACTACACAACCAAACATGCTGGGAGACGGGTCGGGAGCTTACCGCATGTCCCGGCTGGGGCGGTGCCCCGCTGGTGGGAGATATGTAGTTGGGGAACCCCCGCAAGTGGACGGTAGGTTGGCGCCGGATCTCGCCATCCAGCGGGGAAGACCGCCGCGACCTCCACAGGAAAAATATGCACTACACTTAAGGGACTAATGACCTTGGCCGTTGACGTGCGGGAAATCATTACAAATCAATAAATCATTATAGCACCAATAGTTTCTCAAATAGTTATAGCACCAATAGTTCAACAAATATTATCGGATCGGATAATTTTGTTTCCTAAAACTAATGCTTTACTACTTTGTTCACACCAACAGATGGCTCTGTGAGTTTTTTCCATTAACACACAGAGCAAAGTGAAATCACGAGATCTCGGCTACTAGCCTACTAGTCGAAGCCGGCCTCCTTCCTTTAGACCTCCGTAGAAAATTCCTGTGCTTACAATTTGCTTACTCTTCTCATTGTTCTCCTCCTAATCCCACACTTAATTATATCTGCAACCTCTCTAAGTCCTTCCAATTTGCAAATCATCCTAACTATCCTAAACCGTTGTGTGTTAGACTTGCTAAGTACCGTGATGAACTTGGCATTGAGTCTCATGATATCATCAAGAGGAAACTCAACCCTCTTCCCCCTTGGGACCATTTCTCCCTGCAAATCAATACGGAAGCTACCAAATTTACGCATCCAGATATCACTAAGCCTATCCTAAAGCAATTAATCCTGGAGTTTCAACATAAATTTGCAAATCATAGCCAGTTTTTCACGGATGGATCCAAGCAACAATCAAGATCAAGTGGAGCTGTTATTTCCATTACCCCACCCCTTAAGTATCTTTACCGCCTCCCGGACTTCTATTCCATATTCTCATGTGAAGCTTGGGCTATTATCAAAGCTATTGATATTAGCATCCAAAGACCATCTAGCTCAGATATTGTTATTTTTTCTGACTCACTATCTGTTCTATCCTCTGTTCGCAACAGTCATTCCTTAAATCCCCTGGTTCAAGAAATCCAAGAAAAGTTTTATCACTCCTTCCTTAAAGGTTACCGCATTACAATAGCTTGGCTTCCTTCTCATATAGGCATCCAAGGCAATGAAGAAGCTGATGCAGCAGCGAAAGCAGCAATCTCTCTCCCCGAAATTGAAACTGAAGCTGGCGGCTTACTTCCTGACCTCAAAAACTACCTTTTACATACGGTGAAGAAACTTTGGGACCGGAACTGGAAAATGTTGCCTTCCAAATTACATGCAGTTAGGAAGAGTATTGAGGAATCTCCCGTCACATCCGTAAGACTTAGCAGAAGACATCAAGTGGTTATTACAAGACTCCGTATAGGACATTTTAAACTTAGTCACAGCTACCTGCTAAAAAAGGCTACTTCTGACCCTTGCCCAAATTGCGGCCTCCCAGTTTCAACTAAACACATTATAGTTGATTGCCAGGTAATGTCGGCTGTCAGAACACACATCAACATCAATGACAATCTCCACTGTATATTCAATTCTGATTCCGGCCACATGAAAATTATAGAACTCCTCACCAAATTTAATCTCATAAATAGTATTTAGCTAATGACTATTCATTGTCCCATGTACAATATTAATATTAAGGCCCTATGTGTGTATCCCATGAAATTGTGCAACTAATGTATATTTGTATATTTGTAACTACTGTATTATTGTAACTGTGGTCGCCAATGACCTAGCTGTTTATAAGGCGACCTTAAATAAATAATTTAAAAAAAAAGTGAAATCACGTGTCTGTCTGCAGCGATGCGAGATGAATTTCGCTGATGTCTGGAGCCATGAGAGCTGCCCCTTTGGAGCAGTTCTCATAGAAAAATAGCCGCTCCGTAGGAGAAATGCCCGAATGTCACAGGGAATTGGTGGAAGCTCCAGGGGAAAATGCCCTTCCATACCGGACATCTGCGAGATGGCCGGGTTTTCTACGAGCACGCGTCGCAACTGATCAGCAACTGATCAGCAACGCATGTGACCGCGCAGACCGGAGTGACACGTGCGGTAATTGAGCATATCAGGCCTTTAGAAAAAATATGTAATGTTTTTGGAATGTTGTGAATTCGTATATGCTAAAATGCTTTGGAATATGAATCCAATAGTATCATTTCAAATTCTTTGATAAATATGAGAAACATAATTTCGGGGTGTTGTTAAATGCCCATGCATTGAGTTCATTCCTTGTCCTTTCATGTGTATATTTCAAATTGTCTATTCCTGCTCGTATTCTTATAAAAAAAAAAGGCTGCAATGATTTATGCCCCAACCCTCGCAATCTATTGAGGTGGACTTCAAATGAAATCAACAAACCAGTTTGATGCATTTCGTGAAGAGGATACATGGTTGTTTGTTTTTTACAATAATATTATTTTTAGCCACTAGTGAAAGAATAACTTATTCCATTGGTAGTGTAATTTGTACCATTATAAAAAGTTAATGTGTTTACATGTCCTGTATATCATTTTGGCAATAATTTATATACCAAATAATACTTTAAAATAAAAAAATTAAAATATCTCGTAGATTAATTTACTGTTTTTTGCAACAATTGTTACAAAAATTAAAACATCACCTATGATCGCTTAGAAAACCTATTTAATAAACTATCAAGAGACTAATCCTAGCTAATTCTGTGCGGTCCAAAACCAGTAGCAAGACAGTTTTGAATGAATAAAAAAATTGTTCATGATAGAATACTCACCGACGACCATAAAATGAATGTTCACTTGGCCAATGAAAGTAAACATTTGTTAGAAAATATTCAACTGTTTTTCCATCTTGTTTCAATGTGATTCGAGGTCTTTCGGATGAAGAAGAGTACTCAAACGTTATGTTCGCTTAAACAAAAATAACAATTATATTATTAGTCACTAATTGGTAAGAATATCATGTTTCATTCATTCGTGATTTTCATTCACTCTTCACATTATTTCCGCTAATAGCTTTGTTTCAACTAGTGGCCTTTTTTTAATTATATTTTATTTTGCAATTTGTTTGTGAACAAACATTTGGAAAAATTACATAAATTTATGTAAACTAATACTTGAGAAAAGTAAAGTCTATCAACCGTACTCCACAAAAGTTACATTATTAATAAATTTTAATGATTAATTAAAATTTCTAAAATGAACAATTTAAAGTTGATATGCAAGGTCTAAAGGATGATGTCGTTGAAGTCGTCCGTGGAGTCACTTTTGTCTAGAAAGTTGATGGCTAGAATATTTGGATGGTTATATGTAGCCTTTGTGGGTATTTTGCACTGGTCTTGTTGATTTCTTCTTTTATTGTTGGGATCTGTAAGTCTTTATGCAATGTTGCGTACTTTACGTACCAGGGGCGTTAAGAAATTTTCTTAAGGCTATTGACTGGACGCGTTATAATATTTTAATATTAGAATTTGCTGTTCCCCAAAGATGAATGCCATATGTCCAAACTGGTTTTAATATTGTTTTGTACACAATTACTTTGTTTGCGATGCTTAAAAATGATTTTCTTCCTAGTCGCCAGTTAAACCTTCTAAGTTTTAGGTCTAATTATTTTCTTTTATTCTTAGTATGCTTTTTCCACGTGAGTCTTCTTTCCAGAGTAAGTCCAAGATATTTTGCCAAGTCATTTTGAGGAATAGATTGCGATCCGATTTGTATAGGTGGACATGTTTCGTGCTTCAGACTGAAGGTGACTTGGGCAGACTTCTTGTCGTCGATCTTGAGGCCAGCGTTGCTGCCAACTAGTGGCCCTGTACTTAATTTTCACATTCTCGTTACTACTTACATAGTATAGAGAAATCACTGTAATGCTGTGGGAAAACGGCGAATTTTCGAGACAAAAACTCTTACTGCCGAACCCTGGTAACCAAACCGATGAATCATGTCCCTATATACAGTAAATTACTTCTTCCTACACGTTGTGTAGTCAGAAACCATGTTTTGTGGAACCTATGAACTGTGATGTATCCGTGAGTTCACGTGACAGAACTCTGTGCCCGGCACCCGAGCGCCCTCCTCAGGCCAATTCGATACGCACTCGTGCAGCCATGCGGGTCGCTGCCATAAAGAAATGCTTGAGCACCGGCGGTGTCGGCCCTCGTTCGGGGACCCTAAGTAACCCCACAGGTCGCCCAAAGGCCTATCACCCCCGCGATCCGCCTCTCAAACCCGGAGAAAGCCACCCACCACCCACTTCAACCCTTGTTATCGATGATTATAAGTTTTATCACTGTGACAAGTCACATTAAGAAACTCCAGTAGCTCTAAGCCCTCACCGGGGGAGGTGGCTCAGTATATCAATTAATGTCACTGCAGTGCCTCTGAGCAGGAAGTCCTAGGTTAGAGACACAACGAAAGCAGGATTTTCGACAATAGCTTTTCAGCTAGCTCGAATTCAGTCGCTGTCTGGAGGAGAATTCTAGAGGCCGGCTGCTCTGATCGGAAGTTTTCCGTGTTTTCTCCGATCAACACTAGGCGAATGCCGGAGCAGTACCCTAACAAACGGGCCACGGATCGCGCGCGATCTTTCCTTCCTCTATCTCCATCCCTTACGTACACACACTTACACTACCACACATGCCGGGAGACGGGTCGGTAACTTAGCGCTTTCCCGGCTGGGGCCAGCTGGTAGGAGATACTTGTTTGGGGGAACCCCGTTAGCCGACGGTAGGTTGGCGCCGGATCTCGCCATTCAGTGGGGGGAAGATCACCGCCACCTCCCAATGAAAAAACATGCGACTAACTAATTAATGACCGCAATTGTTGACGTGCCCGGAATCCGTAACAACCAACCAACCAATCTAAGCCCTCTAACTACTCAGGTCGTGCCATACGTCGATCACGGCGACATCATGTAGCTGGCACCCTACCCTCGATCTCCCCACTTGACGGCTGTAGGCACACAAAGGCGGCCAATTAACAACTCTAGACCAGGTTGTTCCAACACGGCCTCTCGAGGGCACGGGGGCCCGCGGGCGCCCTAGAGCACGCCCTAGAGCGCGCCCTCGAGCGCGCCCGCGTGCCCTCGTGGCCAGCCGAGAAGAAGGTTGTGGAGGGGAAAGCGCTCTTATCACTATCGATTTGCTTTTCATGGAAGCAATATGAGTAGTTACGTGAAAATAGCAAAATTATATCCACTCGTAAATAGCCACTCTTGATTAAGCATAGAATGTGGGATAAGCTTATTCAAATCAATTGTTAGACCATCGCTTACTTACGCTTGCCCTGTATGGAGTGGGGACGCAAAAAGTAACTTAGAGAAAATCCAAGTAGTGCAAAATATATTTTAAGACGCATAATTAAAGCATTTACTATAATAAATAATAATATTACAGTAAATGTGTGTTGTTTTCTTTCCTCATATTATCAGCCCTGAGGATGTAAATAAATTTTCCGAAACGTCGGCAAACAACCAACTTGTAGTTCGTGTTTACTTATGACCAAGACCCGTTAACCTGCCTACCAATATTTCATCAGTTGGTCGTTAAGAATTCTTCAATAATATAAATAAGAAATATCATTGCGTTTAATACGTAGGAGTGCAACGCCATCTCCATTTCAATTCGACTAGATTCTTCTATGCATCAGATGCCAAAGTCTTTCATTTCGATTCGATTGATGCGTGAGACGCGGTAGTTTTGTTTTTACCCACCATTAAAGAGATGTATATTCCACATTTTAAGATGGAGGATATTCCACACGATGTTTTAGAAAGCGCAAGTTCGACTTGTTACCCGTGAAAACCGAGAAAGAATTCCAAGATTTTCAACACTGGCGTGAATGAACGAATATTGTCAAATCAATGAAACAGGTAAGCTGGCGTATGCCAAAGCAAGATGAGACATGCTCTTCCACATCGATGTGGACAAAATACTTAATGTTGAAACTTTGTTAACTTATTAACGAAAATGTCCTCTTATCAAGGTTAGTATACCGCATTTTTCCTTTTTACCTTTCAGTTGAGAAACTTTATTTAGTAAGTGACATCCGAATTCATTTTGCAGATTCGGAAAAACAATCCTAGTCGAAAACGGCGAACTGCTCTCATTGAAAGATTTTGGAGCTTGGGAGTCTTCGTCAGTAGAAGAAACATACATTGAAAAATCGGTAGCAACAAGAATTAAAATTTGTAAATGGTTATTCAGGAGTCAGCACCTACGGGGTTGTATCAGCATCAACAGATTCAATGAAGTTGACGTCGGCATCTTCAATCTTTTTATGAAGATCTAGAAATTAGAAATAATTATAATTGATAATTCAGAACTCAGATTAACTACAAGGAAAAATTAAAAGTTTAAAAATTAGAATACTTTAATTAAATTGTGGAACTGTATTTTTTTGGTGCAACTTATCTTGTGCGTGTAAGTTCCATATGCTGTTTGTCATTTATTTTCGAATTTTAATAAGTTGTTTAAAGATCACGTGGTTCATTAACGGCCGGCGGCTATTAAGATTACCTTTTCATTCCTTTGTTGGGTTGCGTAATGCAGATATATTTACAGGACAGTATTACGAAAAAGCAATTAATGCTCTGAGACATCACACCACGTACCAATACCGAGGCCTAGGAGGAAGGGGTTGGTGAAGTCAGGCAGCCAATCAGCGCATATTTGTCCTTAGCTCATTCTTACGTAAGTAGCCAGTGTTGTACCAATACTTCCTAGAGTAGAAGGCCACAGCGCTGCTGTCGAAATTTTTCAACATGGAGGACGGAAAGGGCCGACGAATCAGTTGTCACATGTTCAGCACGTGTTCTTGTATGCAAATTGGTCCGTGCAGTGCGTGTTACAGTGCAGTACAGTTTTTTCTTCTCTGTGCTGTTGTGTGTTGCGAGTGTTAGGGAATTGTTAATTAATTTCTCATTGTGCAGTTAAGTACACATTTTCGACATGGTTGGAAAATGTTGTGTTCCGAATTGCAGGGGAAATTATGATAAAGCAAACCGTGTATCCGTTTTTCACTTTCCAGCTGAGAAAGAAATACGGAGCAAGTGGCTCCCTGCTATTTGTAGAGAGAATTATGTGCCTACGAAGTATTCTGTGGTAAGTAAAATCACTCACCAGTTAAATCAATGCATTCATTACAATAAATGGCTGTGTTATTGAATGTTAGGGGGCTGTGTTTGAATTGATAAAATATATATGTATATATCCCATAAAAACAAATTTTTGTGAATTGCATGTAAATGTTTTTTATAAGCAACATTTTAATATATTACTTTGTTTAGTTGTTGATGTATTTAATTATATTATAGTTGAAAATTTGAGGTTAAACTTGAACTTGTGCCAACTATTGGTAATCTCTATTTTGCAGGTGTGTGAATTGCATTTCATTCCATCAGATATACTGAGGGAAACTGTATTTTATTCAGAAGATGGACAACAAATACCGCTCCGACTAGAGAAACCTCGCCTTGCACCAGAAGCTGTCCCTATCATTCTTCCAAATTGCCCAGAATATCTTTCTAAGAAGACAACAAGACGAGAAAATCCTGAGGAAAAGAAGAGGAAAAGGGAGTGCCAACAGCTGCAGCTTGCTATCATGGAAAGTGATGCAGAATATACTGATTTTGTGTCCTCAAGGGAATTTGCTTCTTTTGAGTAATTGAAGACAAAGCTAAATTTAGTGACCCTCGGCAAATTTTGGAATATAATTGAGAAAGAGAACTGCATTGCATTTTTGCATGTGAACTTTTGCCCGTCTCCAAAAATAGTTTGTTCTGTTCAGGTCAGCAATGCATTAGATTTGAGTGTATATATAAAGGATGTTAAAGTAGATTCTTTTAACAATTTTAGTGTTCCTAATAGCGTTCATAGCATTGATGCACTAAACACTGTTTTGCAAAGAGTCGAAGATTATAGTATTTGTGGAAATAATGAAGAATCAGTGAAAAATGTGTTGTTATTAATATTAGAACTATTGAAATCTGTGGATGTGGAACGTGGAACACCACTTGAAAAACCACTGCTATTTATTACAGAGCAAGTCAAGGTCTTACTTACCAAAGTAAGGAAATACAGCCCTTGTTTCCTTGTTTTCTATGCATTAGTGCATAGCATTTCGCCTCATTGCTACCGATACATGAGGAGCAGTGGTTACATAATATTGCCTCATGAAAGTACTATTAGAAAATTTTGTACTTCTTTTGGATATGCTCCACATTTAGAGCAAAGTAAAGAACAGTTTTTAGGCTACATAAGTAGTCAATTCTCCAATTCGGAGAATGATAAGTATGTTACGTTAATGATGGATGAAGTACATATTAAACCTACGATGGACTACAAAGGGGGAACATGGTTGGTGGTGCATTTAGTAGTGATAGTTTAGCAAATGGTGCTTATTGTTTTATGATTTCTAGTTTGCTTTCTTCTTTTAAAGAGGTCGTGCATATTGTTGCAGTGAAAGCTTTGACTGGTGAACAGTTATATTGTATTGTAAACAATGTTATTATAGGTTTAGAAAGAATTGGCTTTAAAGTTATCTGTATTGTGAGTGATAATAATAGTATTAATCGAAAATCCATGCAATTGTTTTCTAAGGATAATCAGTTAACGTTTAAATATGAACATCCTAACAGCCATCTCAACGTGCAGTTTCACGGCGGCAGCATAGTCGGTACAAACGTTTCATACCTTGACTTGGCCACAGGTGGCCCCATCAGGTTAGTAACCAACCTCCATGCAATGGCGCAGTGAACGTGTCTCCCAGTGAAAGTGAATTTGTGTTTGTAAACGGAAACTTCGGTAAAAGAGGTCATGCACACAGTAACCAAACAGAACAACCTCTTAAAAAGCCCACCAAAGACGCTGATTACCAATATTCAGTACCAGTTGACAACCCATTCGGACCCCTCGAAAATCTGGAGGACCGTGACAATAGGTTTTCGTTAATAGGGAAATAAGAAATCGAGTTTAATAGGGAAATAAAAAATAACGTAACTCCACAACTCACCTCTGATTACAACGACAACAAACTTAAAATTAAGTTTACAACCGTTGCAGACTTTAGAACAGCCATAAAATACCTCATCAAAACAAAAAGGAACTTTCATTCATACAAAGATCCGGGGAACAAGAAATTCTCGGTAATATTCAAGAACGTGCATGTATCTATCACCCAAGAGGAACTATATCAAGACCTCAAATCACAACACCCCTCCCTGTTAAGTGTCACCAGACTATACAAAAACAATTGTGCAATACCGGTGATTGCCGCGGAATTCAGCGGCTCTCAGAACATAGAATCTATTTTACAAACCAAACAAATCTGCAATCTGTGCGTAAAGCCGGAAAAAAGGAACAAAACTAAGGGCCCGATTCAATGCCTGCGTTGCCTTGATTTTGGGCACACAAAAGATAATTGTAATCACGAACTAGCTTGCATTTACTGTGCAGAAGGTCATTATTCAGTTAATTGTCCGAATAAAGAAAATGCTCATAAATGCAAACTGTGTAAGGGCGCTCATCGGGCCGACCTACGTACTCCAGAATGTTCTTACTACAAGAACTTAATAGAGTCGGCAACCAAAAGCCGTCAAGCCAGAACAAAAAAAATTAGCGAAACCAATGATCCTCCTCCCACACTCTCAAACCAAGGCTTTCCATCTCTCCCTCTCACAGGAAATATTGCACCCTTCAACCCCGCCCCTCCTAATCCCAACAATAGATATACCTCTGCTCGAGAAAATAATGGAAACACACGTAGATCCCCCACCCCCAACACTACAAATTCAAACAGTCACAACTCCCCTCTCATCAATTCGATTGTAAATTCCATCTCTAGCTTTATTATTAACTTACTAAATTCAATCATCCCCTCTTTAATCAGTAATATTCAAAATTCAATTTCGTCAGCGTTGATCAATAACTTTGGTAATGCACCAACACAACAATAACTTTGTCCTCATGAATTGGAATGCCAATGGAATCTCAAACAAGAAAACTGAACTATTCTATTTCTTAAGAGCCAACAATGTAAAAATAGCCGCAATCACTGAAACGCATCTAAATCCTAAAGACAGCTTTAAAATATCCGGATACAGCACACAAAGACAGGATAGACTGTCAACTACAGGCGGAGATGTACTACTCCTAATACATAATTCGATCCCATACATCAAAACGAACCTGCCTCCTAGTCCAGGTCTCGAGTGCACAGCGATAAACCTACCAATAAACAATCAAATTCACACTAATAGCTCTATATAAGCCACCTAAAATAAAGCTTCATACAACAAATTTCATCGGTTTATTTAACCAATCAGTCCCCACTATTATATTAGGGGACTTCAATGCTAAAAACACAACCTGGGGCTGTAGAACTTCTAATCCAGCCGGTAGATTTCTTCAAAAAACCATCTCGGATCTTAATTTGCAAATAATAGCACCAGTCGAAGCAACACACATCCCGAAGGACATAAATAAGCTTCCGGATATCCTCGACATAGCAATATGCAACTCTCAAATTAAATTTTTCACAAACACGCTTTGGGAACTCGATTCGGACCATCTCCCCGTAATAATCTCGACACAGCAACTCCCAGCTTCTCACTCACCCTCACATACTTTAAATACAAAACATATCAATTGGAAAACCTTCAAAACCATACTAAGCAATTCTACGCCAACATTTAAAATTCTAAACAAAAAAATAGAAATAGAACAATCGATAATCGTACTAAACAACTTAATTTCAAACACAATCAGTTCAATAATAAAAGAAAACCTGCCGGCTACATACAAAAAACCTCGCAACGATCTACCGAAATCCATTTTAAACATAATCGAAACAAGATACAGAACCAGAAGACTTTGGATTAAAACCAAAAGTCCCTTAATTAAAAAAGAACTAAATACATTAACGAATATATCCAAAAAAGCTATTAAAAACTATTATCACACTTCTTACGATAACATGATCCAATCGTTAAACACTCATAATAATTCACTCTGGCAATTTACCAAACGAATTCTAAATAAACGAACAATCATACATCCATTAAATTCGCCTACAGGCAAGTGCTACGTCCCGTTAGCAAAAGCCGAAATATTAGCAGATCACTTTGCTCAATCGTTCTCACCGCACTCGGCTCTCAATCAGCTCGACCACAACTCTATAAAACAATCAGCCCTCGCACCCAATTTTAATGTTCCGAACAGAATCAAATTTTCCACCCCTCAAGAAATCAAGGCCCTGATTAGGTTGCTACCAAATAAAAAGGCCCCGGGACATGACAAAATTTCTAACATCATCCTCAAAAATCTCCCAGAAAACACTACAGCTTTCTTAAACAATATTTACAATTCAATTTTCAGATTAGGCTACTATCCACTAAACTGGAAGTACTCTATCATCATTCCGATACCCAAACCCAACAAAAATCTTAACAACCCGGAAAGCTACAGACCGATCAGTCTCCTACTCACACTAGCTAAATTACTAGATAAAATTATCCTTAAAAGATTAAAACATTACACTAATAACACTAAGGCTATTCCCCTCCATCAATTTGGATTCACCAATTCCATCTCAACCTCGCATCAATTACTAAGGATCAATGAATACATCCAAGAAGCCTTCCAGAAAAAGCACCACACAATCGTCACATGTCTAGATCTAACCCAGGCCTTCGACAGAGTCTGGCACATTGGTCTCATTCACAAATTAAAATCTATAGGCACCCCGGTATATCTACTCAACACAATAACTAGTTTTCTATCAGACAGAACTTTTGCGGTTACAATAGACAATCACACATCAAACCCCAGAAATATACAAGCAGGCCTCCCCCAAGGTTCTCCGTTATCTCCCATCCTTTTTAATATCTACGTAGCTGACATCCCAGTAGCACCCAACACAAACATCGGACAATTCGCAGATGACACCATCATATACGGATCCAGTTATTCATGCAACATCATAAGAAATAAGATTCAAAGACACCTTGACAAAATAGATGAATGGGCTTCAAAATGGAAACTCAAACTCAATGCCGTAAAATCTAAGGCAAAAATTTTCACACTCAGACAAATGTTCACCCCTCCCCCCTGCAAATTAATAACTCACCAATTCTCTGGACGCCACGTAATCAAAACATCAAATATCTAGGATTAAATCTGGATACTAAGCTCCTCTGGAAAGACCATATTAATGCAAAAACACACCAAGCAAAAGTAAAGATCCTTCAACTAAAACCACTCATTAATCACAAAAGCAAACTCTCTCTAAACAACGCAATAGCCCTGTACAAAAATTACATACGACCTATTATGACCTATGCGTGTCCCATCTGGTTAAATGCCTCAAGAACCAATTTAAACAAAATCCAAATAGTTCAAAATAAATACCTCAGAGCAATCACTCAAGTCCCATGGTTCGTTTCAAATCTTCAATTGCACAAAGAACTAAATATTCCGTACATCATCCCGTTCATTACCAAGATCTCCAGAAAATTCTACTCATACAACAACCAAAACGACCACCTATCCCATTTCAACCACGCTCAAATCTCAGATTCCCGTACTAGAATTAAAAATAGGTTCCCAATTCAAGCTTTCTTGAACATGCAGTCAGAGTTTGATAATAAGTAAGGCGCTTCATGAGCTCCCTTATCGTAAGTAGTTAGTTTTAGAATTAAGTTAATTTTTTAAGGTTAATTTAAGCCACCAAAATACATATGTAAAAGTACTATAGTACTGATCTATGTAAATTCAAGACCAATAAAAAGAAAATGAAAATATGGCTATGGTTTAACTTTAAAGGCATGTACCCTTCATCATTTCGTCGTTGTGAAATCAAACCGGCATATCAGCAAAATGCATATTTTTCACCAGAGCGCTTGAAAGTTTTCGCATGTGATATTTTCCTTGTAACGTCCGTTTGGTTCACCTCAAAGCCACCTTATGCATAAATAAAATTTAGACGAATTCTGCTTATTGAAGTAGTAGTTGCAAATAAATCGAAAATTGCTTAAATTAAGAGAAATATGCAGATATGCTAGTATGACTTTAAAATCAGTGTTATGTTTGCTTTTGTGTCACAGTGGCTTCTTCAGTTAGAACCTTTTTTAAGTAGAAAGAAAGATAAGTTTGTCAATGAAAAATTAATTTATTGCTTCACAATTTTTTGTGATATAACAATGAACAAAATATTGCTTATCCCTTTGCTGGTAACTTCAAAGTTTCACAAAGTTTTATAGAAATCTGAATGAATTGAATTATTCCATCGGTAACTAACTTTAGGATACCCTTTTTCTTCGCATCAATGGTAAGTCTCTCGAAATAAGCTTGCATGAGAACAGGATTCACATTCTTATTGCCCCGCTTATTTCTTTCCTTCGCCTCCTCCCAGGCATGTGATCCGTAGGATGTTTTAAAGTATAAGTTGTCGTCGTCTTTAATTACTTTCAACATTCGAATGTCCAACGTGGGTAAAATTACTGGGGAGTCTTTCAGAGCTTTTATGTGAAAAAAGTCCCCATGACTCAATTCATGAACAAGGTAAGGTTTCCACTTTTCTTTGCCGTTTTCATGGCCTTGGCATACTGGGAAGGTAAGTATATCGGTCCGCTTCGGAGTGCTCTTTTAACTTCTCTTTCAATGGTTGAGTGAACCGAATCCCCCTCGTTTTGGGTGTGGCCCTTTACTAAACATTTGTGTGTGATTGATTTTATGTTTTGTAATGTTGTAACAGCATATTTGTACATTCCCAGCATAAAGTTATTTTTTTGTTGTCCACAACAATTATCGCTGTAAAAGACGTCTATTGGACAGTCAGCTTTGTCATTTAAATGTTGCAGATATTTCAGCACACAGCTCCTAATCTCAATCACGCCTCTTTTTCCCCGTGTCACATCCCACGTGTAACAGTTTACCGTTTTGTTGCCCTTCAGTTCAGCAATTGTTAAATTGTAAACGGCTAGCTTTGAAATGTAGTAGGAAGACGCCTCCCCCTGCGGACATGATAGCACTGCCTGTAGGTCGTATACTGCTAAGACAGTTGAATCTGTTTTTTTTTTTTTTTGTCATTCTCCTTCTCCAGTCTGGACAAGTCCTTTTCAAGAATATGATTCTCATATTCTGTCGTATTGTGTTTCGTGTTTTGGTAAATGAGACAAACATCACACTGATCTTTCTTTGGTGCGAAAAACGAAAGGTTGTATGACTTGAAAATAGCTCTGTACTGGTAATAGCTTATTCCTGCAAGGTTTGACTCCTTTCTTTCTTTTAGATAGTCTCTGTGAAGTTCGACGATAGATTTTCCACCATCGATATACTCCCGAGAACTTTAAGATCTACAATAATGACTAGGAATTCTGGGAATTTGTTCTATGTGAATCTTTGCACTCTTCACGAGTTCTTCATCCAAGTTTCGACCCTTTCCATGCTTGCCTCTCATTTCCAAGCTTAGCACACCTGTGCTTTTGTCTGTTTTTTTCAAAGGTTGTACGAATAGCTCTGTCCGATAGGTCAAAAGTGTTTTTAAAAAACTGTTTGCATACCCGTATTTTTTCTCCATCTTTTGTTATTGAGTATACTTGATTAGAACCCCTTTCCCTTTTACGGTTCAATGTAATCCTCTGATACTTGGGAACAACTGCCTGTGTGCTATCTTTTATGAATTCTCTTTGTCTTTGCAAGTCTGCCATTCCCCAAAACATTGCAAAAATCTCTTTCCGATAGTTCTCATCAATTTTCTCAGTGCACTTGAGTTTACAATTGTGGTAAGGAGGCTTCATGCTTCGTTTGTTTACTCTTCCTCGAGTTTTAGAGTCTTATTCCTCACCGCAGTTTCGCATCTGCTTTGCTAAAATTCTTTTATTAAATTTGCCTCTTTTCCTCTTTCTTGTAGTTCGTTCATATGCATTTTCGATTTCAATCCCAGTCTCCGGTTCATCTCTACTTTCACTGTCAATTTCGGAGCCAGAATTTATTGTATTACTAGCTGAACCCGTGCGATTACATCGCACTGAAGGGAAACCTGTAGGAAGTTACAACAGAACATATGAAATGTTGAAACCCCAAAAATTTAGTTTCATTTCATTTGTTGTATATACACAATAAATAAAGAAATGATATAAGTTTTTAAACAACTGAATACTAATTACTGTGAACCGAGTTAAATGTTTTAAAAAAAATGGCGATATGCCATAATTTCCATCATAATTAGGCGATGTGAATATCGTGTTGACAATAAGTGGCTAATAACATAACTGGCAATGAAGAAATCAATAGCAAATCAATCAAAAACTATGCTCTAGTAGCATTAGAGCAAGAAATCTTGTCTAACTTAAAAATTGTATGCATCACTTATGAGTGTTCAAATGGAACACTTCCAAACAAATGTTTATTTTTCCCCCACATTCGGTTGCAATTCAAAAGTAATGTTTGGTTCAATGTAAAAGCACTTATTTTTTTATCAAAACACTCTACGTAGTTTGTGATTATGTTAAAAAAACCTTTTGTCTGTTTTGTTTTTATTAATTTGTGATGGTCAAAAATAATACTTAGGACAAAATAAAAGTTTTTTGAGAAAGCTTTGTTTAATTACTCAAGAGAGGATAAGTCACCAACTAATATCAATCAATTGCTAGTTCTGGCAGAGAGATTACATGAAAACAAAAGGAGGGGTGTTCAAAAGTTACTTGATAAACAATTTAGGAGAAAATCGTCAGAATTCGGAGCTTATAAGTGTATTATTTCCTGCTCTATCACTGCACATGATAATGAACAAACATGAACAAAACATACTATTTCCATTTTTCTTATAAAATATTACTGATACATTTTTTTACCATTTCCTGAAAACTTTTCTTTGATGGAAATAGCTCCAATTGGACACGTACACCTCAAACAATCATTGATTTCTTTTTTTAATTGTTGTTTATACACAATATTTTTTAGTTGTTGTATATACACAATAAATAAAGAAATGATATAAGTTTTTAAACTACTGAATACTAATTACTGTGAACCGAGTTAAATGTTTTTAAAAAAATGGCGATATGCCATAATTTTCATCATAATTAGGCGATGTGAATATCGTGTTGTCAATAAGTGGCTAATAACATAACTGGCAATGAAGAAATCAATAGCAAATCAATCAAAAACTATGCTCTAATGAACAAAACCGACTACTTCCATTTTTCTTATAAAATATTACTGATACATTTTTTTACCATTTCCTAAAAACTTTTCTTTGATGGAAATAGCTCCAATTGGACACGCACACCTCAAACAATCATTGATTTCTTTTTTTAAGGTATATATCATTGACAGTAACATGACATTTGAATATTGCTTAACTCAAGGAAACAAAGTACGTTTGGTTCTGTATTAGGTAACACACAGGAGGAGTTAAGTATATGAAGTATATGAGGGAGAAAGTAAATGAGACGCTTCATACAATATTTCCTTGTGTATAATTAAAGAATGTACAATTTCAATTTATAAAAGAAATAAATGAATGAACTAAAGCAAACAATACATTTTTTATATCCATTCGAAGTTGTGATGTAGTTTAATACATAAGCTATGACGCTTATAGCCTTCTTGTTCGGTTTGCTGAACATATTGTTCTTTTTCAACACAGTGCTGTCTGGAGAACTGTATTTTCCATATGTTATAATTTCTTGATGAAATCCTTTAGCAACAACTATCCAAGACTAATAAAAAACAGCGAGATTTTCAAATTCTGCAAAAATAGAATAACAAATCATGGTTAACATACACTTAGTTTTTATGAAAATTTAATTACATTTTCAATATTTACCAATATCTCCAGATTCATGAACTTTGTACAAAGGAAAAGTTTCCCCACCACCCAAGGAGTAAATTCCATGGTGCGTTAGGTTTTTTTTTAAGTGGAAACCTTCACTCAGAGTCCTATTATAAACCACCGAGAGAATGTAATGCAAGATTTCATTGTAGAAGCACCACGACCTGGACTATATTTCCTGAAATGAACATTGTTTAATTTCCAAAACATTTTACCAATTCACTTTGTGCTAACGTCAGTAGTCAGCAGCATCAGTGCAAAATCATTTCCTTGACAGAAGAGGCAAATTGAAGCACACTCAGATACATACAAAGATTCAAGAATGCATTCACACGTTATCCATTGCAAGAGATTGGTTCTTTCTAGTTAGGATCCAAAGATTATGCATTTTTTTTGTCACGCGAAAAACTGAAGGCTAGTATTTGGAAATTATTAATCAGCTAATTTCCAAAATTTGTTTCTTGGTAATACTTTACAAATAAAGTAAGAATCACTACAACAATTGAATTGAAGGTTTTATTTGTTTCCCTTTCGGATCACATAAATTCAGGTTACACAAATTTTATTACACATACCCATCCTTCATTCACATACAGTACTTATTATCTGTCACCATAAAGTCCATGTATATTTCTGCCACCAAGTTGATCCTAAAATAGCTATCAATCTAATATTTCACTATAAACAATATTCAATGTAAAAGCTTTAGAACTGTTTTTACATTTTCCTTGATTTGTGCCATCTTCAATTTGTAACCTAACATCAGCAAACGAACTTACTCTAGAGAATGCCACATAAAGTTGCCCATGTGTAAACACAGGAGAGGGAAGATAGATGCCAATTTTTTTGAGTCTGCCCCTGCGACTTATTAATTGTCATGGCAAACGACAAACTTACTGGAAATTGCCGTCTTTTAAAATGGAAGGGCATGGTGTGGTCTGATGGAGTCAGATCGATTCTAGGTATCAACACCAAAGTAGACTGTGCCTCTCCTGTCAGAACTTTTGCTTCAATGGAATTGTTGTGCATTTTGCGCACAACCATTGTAGTGCCATTCACCAATCCCTTCTTGGCATTAAGATTTCTAACCAACATCACTACTGCTCCTTTTTTAAGAGTCAGTTTGTGAGGAGGTAAGCCAGATGGATTCAATGAATTACGAAACTCTATCTTTTCAATTCTAAATTCAGAATCTAAAATAAATAATCCAGCATACGATGGAAGCTCACCAGTAGCAGGATGCAAACTTCCAACAGAATGATAAATCTGCCCGTGGATTTTAAAGCAATAAGGACCTCTACTATTGGAAAATTGTAATAAATTTGTCTGAATTGATGCAAATGCTAAAGCATTATTATAACTTCTAATATGCAACAGATAATTTTTAGATTTTTCATCACCTCGTGTTATCAAATTTTTTAATAGATCAGGCACTTCAATGGGTGATAGAACTTCCTCACTCACTTTCCCTTTATGACAACAACTACTGAATCCCCCACCTGTTTTCTCAGCTGCAAAATGTAAAGCCCCACAAAACTCACACTGTTCATTCATTTCTCCCAAAGAAAATTCATCTACATTACAGTCACTATGGTTTGTTCTACCCAACCAATATCTTGCTCCACACAATCTGTTAACAAACCTGCGTGCAGATTTTTGGGTTCTACACATGCGTAGCTGCCGCTCCCTTTCCGCCTGTGTTTCCTTCTGTCGCAGCTCCCTCTGTCTTTGCCTTTGTTTATCAAGTCTGGTCCTGCGTTGTTGTTCGGTCTCAAGACATTGGCGTTTGGCACGATTTTGATAATGGCGTTCAGAACTTTCTGCTATCACTTCAGGAGTTCTTTCCGACATAATTTTCTTCCTCTTTCTACGCTCCGAAGCCATCGACATTTTTCTACCTCGAGGCATACTGACTGTAGAAGAGAACGAAATTTTCACTTTCCAAACACACACACATTTATTAATAATGTTATTGTAAATGATATTCCATTTAATTTATGTACATAATGTAGTGCAATTAACAGCATTCATACACAATATATAATTATATTATTACCACTCACACTATATGAATTATTAAACTATGTATCTACTAACCTTTTCTTCTTTTCTATAATACCCCAATGTGGCTGCAATTTACTCCACAACCATTTATGGCCACACTGCAGAAGAAAACAAAGTTTTCACTTTACCAAACAACACATTTTAATAATGTAGGGCAATTAAGTGAATAGTTATTTCATTCAAAGGCTACATTTAAATAAGTTGATGGAATCAGATCACTAACCTCTTCAATTTCAAGATTTTTATTCAATGTAAAAGATCACGTTCACATGCTTATACAACCTAGACTAAAACAGAAACAAACAAAATCGCTGTGAACGTGAACATTCTGAATACACGTAATATATGTGAAAAAATAATACTGTATTTCTCTAACCTTCATTCAAAGGCTACATATATAAATAAGTTGATGGAATCAGTTAATAAAATAATTATTGTATGTATGCAAAAATTAAGATTTACTAACCTCCTCTATTTCAAGATTTCTATTCAATGTAGAAAATCACATTAACGTGCACGAAACGCGCACTGGTTCTGGCACAGCTGAACGCTGTGTGCTCCCGCCACCGTCCGACATTGTAATTTTCTTCCGAAAGATCGCGCGGCAATCAGTAACCGCTAATTCCGAAATTTACGTTTTTTTTATATTTACGTATTTTTAACGCACTTTTTCAATATGAATGTCCCATGTGCAGGTGAAAAGAAACACGATTTTTCAATCCATTGTTTTTTTATACAGATCGGTTTCGTATGTCGTCCAATTTATTGAAAAGACCAAACAGCCCTTTGAGAAATAATATATAAGAAGATAATCGGGGTCGACTTCATCGTCATCAGATTTTGAGCTTTGTAAACCATAAAACATCTTGCCAAACGATACGCAAGAATAAAATAAACCAGCATATCTTCAAAAACATCACATGAAACTTTGTTTGGATACAATTCAAACTGAAATATTGCAACATATTTCGGTTTTAATTAACATTATGCTTTATTCACCAGGAAAACTTTTCCCCGTAAACCGACATTTTGGCATATATGCCGATTTGTTTCAGTTGAGGCTGCTATCAACGCAATGCTGTTAAGTGCAAACCGGATTATCTGCCAATAAGTCGTATCTGGATAATAGTAAGAACCTACTATTGTGACATAATTCACTTTTACTTACATGATGGACGTCTTTCCTCCCTGAAGGTTTTGAAGCGACTGGCGAACTACGCAATAGATCTGTCTTCAGTTAAACAAAATGGCTATTCCCGCGTAAATGCATACCGGTCCAACGACATGTGACGTATTTTTATTCAACTATACGACATGCCGGTTCGACATAAAAATAGACGGGGAAAAAAAGAAATTTTTGGCACAAACAACTCAAAAACTCAGTTTTTGCATTTATGACGGTTTGATTTCACAGCGACGATTTGAATGTCAAAATGTTAAATTAGTTCTGCAGATTTTTAATGAAAATATTGTAGAGGGTCTTAATGTATTAGGAAAAAAGGAAAATCTGCCTTATTATGAGGGGACTGCAAAATTTATAACAATTATACAGAACTGGTGGTGGATAGTAAATGTTAAAACTCCTTTCAAGGGTATCAGAAAGAATTGTGAATTAATGAAACCAATTTCTAATGATATTAAAGATGAAAGAGTATCATACCTAAAATCATTTTTGGCATGGTTGCAGCAGTGGAAAAGCCTGAAACTGAAAGAATGTCTCACAAATGAAACTATGAATGCTATTATTCAAACTACTGCTGGCCTTCTGGAGTTGCAAGAATACTGTTTCCAATCACTAAATTTTAAATATTTCTTGAGTGGAAAACTTCAGACAGACATGCTAGAAGACAGGTTTGGAAAGTATAGGCAACTTGCAGGAGGTGAATACAATATTTCTCTGCGGTAACTCTATGAAGTAGAGCATAAAATGCGATTACAGTCCTCACTACCAAATGAATTGAGTCTCAAGTATTTGGGAGATATTAGTATAGAGCAAAATCCTGTCTGCATTTCTAAACCTGTTGATGTAAGTTCTTATGACACATGTAAATGTTTAGAGCAAATGATTTTTTCTGATGAGGATGCTGATAAATGTCAAGATGATTTACCAATATTGTTGTATATTGCTGGTTATGCATGTTTCACAGTTTAAAAAAAATTACAATGTTGTTCTTGTAGGGAAATAAATGTAGATCATGATCACCAGTCTGATGATTCTATGAATTTAATCACTAGTAAGAGTAGAGGAGGTCTTCTTGCACCAAGCATTGTAGTATCTAAAGTTATTTTGTACAATTATTTAGTTGTTAGTAAGTTAACTAATGAACTGGAGAAAGAGTTCTTGAATCTCTCAAATCAAAGAGAAATAGTATTAAGCATTACCATGTCCGTGGTAGATTCCATGGAACTTCTTTGAGAACCAAATGTGTGTGACAATGGTCACACTGCAGAATATTTTTGCAAGAAATTGCTGTGGATCTCCTCAAATGTCTTTTTAAATAATTATTGTAAAAAGAGAAATTCCACAATTATGAACCCAACCAAAAGGAAAAAAATTGTATTTTCTAGGCCAGAACAAAAATAATTTTTTTGACTATATTTTATTTTTTTGTTACCTATTTCATACACTAATATATTGCTTTCAGGACATAAGTAAGCAAATAAATTTCTTATCCCCTTGATAGAGGTCTAGTAAAATGTGTTTTAGTAGTCGAGTAAAGGAGAGAGTTTTCTTGCGTACAAATTTGTGGATGTCTTAGACAATTGCTCATACATTAAAATATTTTTTTCATTCGTCTGTACAATGTTATCACCGAATTTCTGGTAAGAGTCATTAAAAGAGAAAAATATTTTATTGTATAATGCAATTAGAATACATAAAATTTTTAATATAATTTTTCTTAATGATATAATTTACAGGTAATTTTTATACGACACGAAGTGCAAATTACGCTTATCCCTAATTGTTTTAACTACCAATAAGTGAATTCCAATGTAAAGAAAAATTCTATTAGTAACCCGAGCTGTAAACTCGGCCCCTTGCTGCATAGAATAAGAAAGGTTTCTAGCGAGTCGCCCTTTCCGTCCGCCATTTTGAAAGTACTCTCAGGCCTTCTTCTCTAGAGGGTGTTGGTTGTACGCCTTCACGCTCCCTTCTTTATCATAACCGTCAAATTTCATCTAAAACTTTTTTTCCTTTTGATCAGATGGAGTACTTCAACTGTTAATGGCTGTATCAGGTTAGGCCATTGTTCTATTTCCCCATAATGCGGGACGATCTTGGGCCAATCATTCGGATTTTGTGAGCCATCCCAACCATTATCTGTAAAGAAATTCCAATGACAAAACAACATTACAGGCCACAATTCTTTTTCATTGAAGATTGAGTCTCATGGAGAGAAATTGATTGCCGTTGACATCTTTGAGATCTTAGGTGTAAAGTTTTGATTGAGCGATAACGTCATTTTCCAAGGGCTTTGGCGATTAAAGATAATATATTTGGTACATGATCTTCATTATATACATTTTCATGTCGTATAATTTCACTATTGAAATGTTTAATAGTCTGTTATTTTGAATTTAAATTCATTTCTGAAAGAGTACATGAATGATTAATACTATTTATGCTAACAGTTTATATTTCAATTCAATAGTTCGTTGCAATTATTCATGAAAATCAAAATTGCTATACTGATAAAAATGCAACTTAAATCTTCAGATTCAAATGTCTTCATTTCGGCTTAGCGGAATTTTACACATTTCAGAATTTGAAAAACTGTAATTTAAAAGAAATATATTAATATTAATACATTTATACATAATTTCGAAACCAGAAATAGTTTTAGAAATAACTTGAAATAATTTTAATTTGAAAAATTCAATTTAATAGTAGAATTTTCCAAATACTTAGAAAAATTAAAAAGTCTTAATTCGCTCTTAGGATGAGGTATGGAAATTTACGATCAAAAAATGAAGAAAAACAGAAACTTGCCTTCTGCAGAACATACACCAAGAATCACGGCTGCTACAACCAGGAAATATCTCGAATTATGCATCACGAAGTACGTGTCAATTTGACAAGTACAATCCTATGAACAAATAATACACATTTAATAAAGGTACAATCCTTACAATGGGTTAACACAACTATTAAGTCATTAATTGTATAATTAATTAATTTTTAATTATCTTACATTTCACAAGTTTGTTTATATTTACAAAGTTGTTAATTTGTTTTGAAAGTAATTCAATTATAAGGCAATTTTTGACTGGACGTGCTTCTTAACAGGATTTTTCAGATTGGACGTATCCATTAAACCGTGTCACACAAGCGTTGCGTTAATTATACGTTAATAAGCGTTGCGTTATTAATGAGTTTGACGCGCCTTTATTAACGAGGTCCATCAAGGTGGCCCGCCCACCATAGCAGAATCAAACCAAACTAGTACAAGAATTTTAAACTATTTTATAACTAATTTATTACCGCAAAACCAATCTTCACCACATGAAGGGGCTGGTGGGCTAAGCTTGATATCAAGCAGGCCCGCCCACCCCAGCAGAATCAAACCGAACTAGTGCCAAAGTTTTTAACTATTTTGTTACTAACTTGTTACATCAAAAGCAATTTTTTTTACCAGTCATCTTCACTCAAAGAAAAAACGGCTAACGACCTGCCTCATATCAAGCTGGCCCGCCCACCATTGCAGAATCAAGCCAAATAAGTACCATAAAAACGACGTTAAAAAGCTACGTAAAATTAGACGATATTAATTTCAATTTTAACAATGAAAGACAAGAGGTGGAATGGGAAAATAACTGATCTAAACATAAGTTCATCATTAAAATTGTAAAAGAACCAAAACAGAACCAAATATTAAATCTAAAATTTTATTCTATTTTAATTTAGATATAACATTGTCATATATGTTTGTAGAAAGGTTATATAATAACATGGAATTAAATGTCTCGTGTTTAATGTTCTTTCAATGTTTTGATAACGCAAAAACGGTCGGTTTTTCAATCAATTATAAATTTATAAAGAGCAGGTTTTTTCAACAGATTTTGTTTAAGGCACGAATCTCCATCTGAATTTTCTATTTTTGCAATGTTAATATTGTTAAATTTTTGAAAATACAGAAAGTTTGCCGGAAATACGACTAGCTCCATATTTTTACCATCCTTTGATACATTCGAGGAGAAAATTTAAAGAAAAAATGGGAATAGTTTTGAGAAAAGAAAATCGTTTAAAAATTTAAAAACAGTCTATATTTCACACACAATTACGTGAAAACTATTCATATTTTTGATAAACTGTAGAACATGAACCTTATTTCAAGATTAGAATTTAAAATACCAATTTCATTCTGAAAAAGATATCTATCTTCAATATTTCAATATTGTAATTGTCAGAAGACGCCGAAAACAATTTGAACATTTGCAATTTTCGAAAACTCAGGTTTTCCAACGAAAATACAGGTCCATTATATCAAGCGTCCTTTGCGTCGTACGATTCCAAATTTTACCCAAAAATTTCGGAGACATTTTTGGGAATATCGTGGATAAACTCTGTTCCTATGTATAGTAAATTACTTCCTCTAACACTTCGTGTAGCTAGAATTCATGTTCTGTGGGTCCTTGATACCCAAATATCGATTGACGGCAAAATCTCTGACTGTGATCAACGCTAGCGCCTAACAGTTCATGGGATTTTCTCAAAAGTTGATATTATCGATGAATCTACTAGATCTCAAGGCTTTGGGAGTTACAAACGGCTACTTTGATTTTTGAGGATACTTTACACGATACCTCAAAAAAATTCTCACAAACTCATGTTTCAAAAAATTATCAAAATGTTTCCATTTAACTCTTTCCTCGGTTTGCGTAATGGACGCTAAAGAGAAAGGTCCAACGGTAACACGGCGATTTTTCGAATTTACTTGCATATGCAGGAAATTTCTGATCATATAACTATAGAATGATATTATTTAACTCATTTAGAATAACTGTATCTTGTAACATTAAGAATTTATTTATTTCAACTAGTAATCTTTTAAAAATCATGCACGTAATTACAAATCGTTAACTCTTTTGACATCAATGACTGGCTGATTGTGATTCTGGGCTCACCAACTACCGAGGTCATTAGTCTCGTAAGTGTAATGCATGCTTTTTTCATCGGGAAGTAGCGGTGATCTTCCTGCACTAATGACGAGATCTGGCGCCGACCTACCGGCGACTAGCCGGTTTTTTCCCAACCCGGTATCTCCCATCAACGGGTCACCGCCCCCTGGGACGTTCTCAGTCCCCTACCGGTCACCCGGTATGTGTGGTAGTGTAGTGCATGTTAGTGTGTAAGTAAGGGGTGAGGATAGAATAAGGAAGAGGAAGGAAAGATGGCGCGCGATCCGTGGCCCATTTGTTAGGGTACTGCTCCGGCATTTGCTTGGTGTTGTTCGGAGAAACCAAGGGAAAACTACCGATCAAAGCAACCAGCCGCTAGAACTCTCCTCCAGACAGCGACTGAATTCGACCTAGCTAAAAAGCTAGTGTGGAAAATCCTGCCGCCGTCGGGACTCGAACCTAGCACCTTCCGATCAGAGGCACTGAATGACATCAGTTGATGCACTGAGTCACCGCTCCCAGTTTCTGATACACAATATGCTCTTTACTGTATTAAAATGTGTTGGGACTGTGATAAGCTCATGTTACGTGCTGCTTGCAAAGGAATTGCTTACACATATGACACCGGCGTGTTGCCGAATTCTTCATCCGACCACACTTCACGCATTTTGTTTCTTCTCTTTGATTCTCTGCTTTGATATCATGGTTGTTAAACAGACTCAGAAACGTACGCAGATCCAAAGGAAGTGGGGGGAATTTCTTTTCTTCTAACCTTATGAGTTTCACAAAAAATGCCTAATTGTGCCGAATTTCTGCGCTTCTTAGTATGTAGTCGCTCTTGATGCCTTTTGAGAGAACGTGAGCATTCACACCTGCAATGTCGAATAATCTGAAGAAATGAGACACTGGTCACCCTCTGGTAACACGGAATACCAAATGCACATCTTATTCACAGTGTTCACACCTTCTTTATAGCACTATAATCCATATTGACGCAGGGCTATGTCGTGTCATAGTCAGTATCAGGTTCGTCACGCATTGTGAAAAAAAACACAATCGCTCTACTTTTTTTGGTACATAAGAAACTACCGATAAAATTATTCTGAAATCCAAAAGTAGAGTACTCTTCTTCTCGTGCTTTGTTAGGTAGAAAATCTGGAGGTACTATTTCTATTTTGTTTTTGTTTTCTTCATAGTCCCTACTGTTGTCAAACCAGTATCTAATGCGGCCGGTAACAAGTATGCAATCTCATGTAGGCATGCAGACGGTAACAAGTTTGCACAATACATAATCAACTCCATTCCTTAGCAGTCTCCTTCCAAAAATCCATCCCTTTCACCTTCCTTACGTTCTCCATCGCCACCCTTATTTAGAACCCTCTTACCTCCTCCTCTGAACCTACTCCCGTTTCTCCCATTCCCACTACCAATTCATCTACACCTGATGTCTCAATTTCCTCATAACCTGTCCCTGCTGGGACACATTACAATCTTGGACCACGCACTCGAGGTAAAAATGGGGTAAATTTATAGCAACTACAACCAGATGCAACAGAAAAACATTCGTGTAGGTCCTTGCAAAAGATAAACATACTGCACCATAATGTTCCATCCCTTTCAAATAAAACTGATCGAGGCAGCTAAACCTTATCGAGGCTGCTCTACAAAGCGATTTAAATGTATGTTCTTTGTTTTACAGAACATTGGTTATCTCCTAATGAACAGCATTTTCCAAATTCCAAACTTTTACCTCCCAGGCTTTTATTGGAGAGAGAGAGGGGGGGAGAGAGGGGGGAGAGAGGGGAGAGAGTGGGGGAGAGAGGGGGGAGAGGGGGGAGAGGGGGGGAGAAAAAAGAAACGATAAATATAATACTTTTTTTCAACGCTTTCATTTCATTTTAACACTTGCTTTCCTCTTCAAAAACGAAAATTAAATATTTCACGTAAAAACTATTCTCGGATAACTCAAGAGATTAGAACATCATGTAAAAACAAGCGAATTCTTTCATTTATTTCTAAACATTATAACGTATCTCAAGATTTCTACCTCTACTTTATAAACTACAAATCATTGTTAAGAAAAGTCATAAGTCAGGCTAAATTCATGAAACCTGATCAGTATATTTTAAATTCAAATATCAAAACAAAAGCAATGATGAAAATAATAAAGAAATCAACCAAATCAACTAGATACTTTGTAGAGAATGTTGTTTTAAAATATAGCTATAGCAATACGAACGATCCGGCAACAGTGGCTAATCTCTTTAACCAATACTTCTCGAGAATTGCTTTCGATCTCACTAAGGGTCTTCAGCCATAAAATTGAGCATCGGACATTTCTCCAAACATTTAAGACACGCTAATCGTTTCCGAAACATCTTCCTATGAAATTTTCATAATAATCGGTAAACTAAAAAATTAATATTCGGCTGGTGTAGATGAATTTCCGGATTGTTTGTTAAAGCCATGCGCGCCTGTCATTATACACCCGTTAACTCGCGTGTATTTAATGCATCATTATGCACGGTATGTTTCCAGATATTTTCAAAACAGCTAAGATTAAGCCGCCCTTCAAAAAAAGCAACAAAAATGAAAATCAAAATTATCGGCCAATTTAACTTGTCAGTTTTTCCCACAAATCTTAGATAGACTTTTTTACGTACGTATGGAAACCTTTCTCAGTAAACACGACGCGCTTTCAGGTTGCAAACATGGATTTAGAAAATCAAAATCTACGGAAACGGCCATGCTTCCTTTTCTTAAATATGTCTTCTCATAATTGGATCAAAAAGAAGCACCTATTGGATTATTTTTAGATATTTCAAAATCTTTGACTTCATTGATCATGACATTTTACTTTCAAAATTACCTTCATAAGGAATCCGTGGTAATTCCCCAGATTCGTCCCTTAAACCCCTTCGTACATTAAACAACGATCTCGGAGAGTGGAAATACCTTACTGGAATGATGGAACATTATGTACACACCTTTCCGACGCTTTTTCAATTGCACGTGGAGTTCCCCCAAGGATCGATTTTAGGCCCTATTTTCTTCTTACTATACGTAAACGATATGCCCTCGACGATTTGAAACGGAAGAACAGTACTTTTTGAGGATGATACGAATATTCTTTGCAATAAAGAAACCGTAAATCGTACAATATCAGAATTTTCAAATTGGTTCCGTAATAACAAATTGATAGTAAATGAAAAGAAAACTGTTTTAATTCAGTTTTCAATTTCAAATAAAATTCTGTACTCCATTGAAAATGAATGGCGTACTATTGACTGTTGTTAAGGTAACAAATTTTTTAGGCCTCTCAGCTTAAAATGTAACGTACATTTAAATGAATTGAACACAAAATTAATAACAATAAATTCATTATGCTACGCGTTCAGAGTTCTTGCAGATTCAGTCAGTCTTCATACTGCTCGTTGTATATATTCGGCGAATATTCATTCCTGACTGAGATATGGCATAATATTCTGGGGAAATACATCTTATAGCTCCAACACATTTAGAATGAAAAAATGTATTGTACGAATAATAACCAAATTCCAGCCACGTGATTCTCGGTTGCTTCTCTTTATTAATCTAGGAATTTTTAACCATACGTACCTTGTTTGTTGATTTAAGAAACAGTGTTTTTAGTCAAAAATAACTTGTTCTTGAACGGGAATATATTTTCAGAAAACGCCGATGTTTATAAGTATAGCAATCGACGTACAGTAATTATATTCATCAGGTTACAGTATCTACAGCTCATTACAAATAATTCACATACAAAACATGTATATTATTTTACAATACTTTTCCAGATGACACTAAATGATTAAATTCGATAGAAAAGTTTAAATCGAAAGTGAAATCGTTTTTGCTGCATAACTGTTTCTATACAATTAGAGATTATACTGACCATCAAAAAGTCATTAATTTTAACAGTGATATTTAATGTATTATTTACCATTTGGACTGTATTATTCTAAACAACCTGTAACAAGTCTTGTACCGCAGCTTCTGGGTCAATGACCCCCATGTCGATCATGTTTTTCGTCGTGTCCCTGATCCTTTGAGCAAATACTAAGATGGCCCCTTGTTTTGCTTCTGGACATAAATGTAACTTTATTATCTGTGTACGTCTTCTAGAATTCAGTTTGAAATATAGTTATTCAAGTTATCGTTCTCCATGTTGTCGCGACAGGAAGTATTATCCCTTGACGATGGATGTGATGAGGAATAAGAGCCCAAATTTATTGCTGATTTATCCTTGAAAATAGTTTTTATTACATCGGAACGAATTATTTGTTAACAATCCTTGCAAAAATCGCTATTTTTTGTTTTCAAAATTCTAGTAGTATATGGCTTAGTGTAGGGATCACATAATTCTGAGAACGTGCACAGAATTCACTTGTCATAGCACGTCACACACAGATTTTAACTGTTTTTAAAGGAAAATAAATAAATTTAAAAAAATAAGTTTTGACAAAGAAAGCTTATTTAGAAATTGTCGTTTGTTGTATTATTTATTATATTATTATTATTATTATTATTATTATTATTGTTATTGTTATTATTATTATTATTATTATTATTATTATTATTATTATTATTATTATTACTATTATCATCATCATCATCATCAACAAAGAAATAGTATACCTCCTTTAAGAAGCGTCAGAAGCTTACGAAACGCTGATTTACGATAGAATGTCCATATTAACTTGTGAATCTCTTGTTGGCTTTTGTAAATGTGACGTTATTCTCACAAGAAGATCATCCGGAGAATTGGACAGTCAGAAAGGGCTCCTATATTTCTGCTTGCCCATAGCATAGCATAGCTCGTCATACGCAGTTTTTAACTGTTTTTTGACGTAAAATAAATTTAAAAAAATTGCCCAGAGCCGGGGTTTCAGAGTCAAGGCCGCTCCACAATCGATCGGGAACGGGAACGTAAAGAAAGTTAAAAGATGGAGATCTCAGGCAGGCGTGTTCACAACACGATGGGAACGGGAACGGGAAGGATGGTAAACATTTATCTCATCCCGGGAACGCGAAGCCTCTCGACCAATGAAAGCAGATGAGTGCAGCAAATGGCGGCGAAGCTTTCAAGCTGATCAAGCGCGAGCTGCGCGCGACAGGCGACACTGGTCTGACGCGGAATTGCGAGTGTAGGGCGATATTGAGGTTAGAGCGTGGATTTGCGAGATTGTGGTTTGAGGCGTGTTTTGTTAGTCCTTGTTGAGTTTTTTTAGTATTTCTAGTACAATTGTTTTTCTATTCATATTAATACTTAGAATTAAAATTTCTCACAATTTTTTAAAAATGTTTCCTTAAAGTACATTGGAGCTGTTTGTTTATAGACAAAATTTTAGTTTCTTATAGTTGTATTTTTCGTAAGTTCGTAGTAGTTTTCGCATTCTTTGTACTTACAGTTATATTTTTCTAATTAATATTCTTTCGTTACAGTATTTTATATTTATTGCAGCTCACGCAAACACATCAGACAGATGGCAATACAAAGAGTAACAGTAGCATAGCTAGAAGTGCTTTGGTTTCGGCAACTGTTTCTAGAAGTTCTCACTTTAGCCGCTACTGATTCATAGCGCCGTTGCCTCTTCCCGTTGGCGTTTATTGTGAAGCGCACGTACCTCCCGTTCCCGGTCCGTCCTCGCCTTCACGTTCCCGTTCCCGTTCGCGGGCTATTGTGGAGCGGCCTTCACGGTGACTCACTGGAGCGGCTGCGCGTGTCACGGAGTGCAACGGACAGCCTAACGCTCGTGGCACATAGCGAAGTCGCTTGCCTTTCATGACTGAGGTCCGGGTTCGATTCCCGTCGAATCATGTGAAATTTGTTCCAACAAAACGAGTTTGGCTGCTTCACAAGGGTTAGTCTAACCTCTGTGATGTGTCCTAAACCCTACCCTATCCCTTATTCCTTCCCGATTCTGGCCCCTGGGTAGTGAAGCAGGAGCGCGTAGTAAGAGGCGCGTTCGCGGAGATGCTACCTGGCGGTCCTCTTGACAACTGACTGCAACGTGACGTGACATGACTTAAAGGTAATGGAGGATTATTCCCCAGCGTATAGCGCTCAACGCCCCTTACGGGGTTTGGAGACGCGTTGCGTCAATTTGTAAGACGCAATAAATATAAAAAAAAATAGAAATTAGTATGTGCCCGCCTTGGAAACCGACTATCAATGTTCTGCTTATGCGCAGATGTTCAAAAGTGATGCGGAACTTTAACTCCGCATGCACGGAATATCGATAGTGCTTGAACATTCGAGGGTGCACAAAAGAGAGAGTTTGTGCACGCCATAACGAACAGCGGTATCGATATCTGCGTATGCGTAGATGCACTAAAGTGATGCGAATCTTGAAATACGCATGCGCAGAAGATCGATAGTGCTTTAACTTTCGAGGGGGCACAAACTCTCTAATGAGCGGCAGTAAATCGCTATCGCTTTGATGACAGAGATCACTCCAACACTATTCGATGACTGACAATCTGTTGCAATACTCCCCGTGTTCAGCTTCGAAATGTTCCGTTAAAATACGTGAGAAGCAAAAATTATCGCATCCGTGCAACAGCGCGCCCGCTGGAGGGTTAAAGTAAGTATCTGATTTTCCGAAAATTTCTAGTGTAATTTTTTAAGGGATGCTTTGCTACGATCACAATATTGAAGATAGAAATTTTTTTAAATGAAATCTAATTTTTAAAGATATATTGCTACAAGGTTATGTTCAATTTTTAGAAAATATGAGTAGTTTTCGTGAACGTCTATGCGAAATATAGGCAATTTTAAATTTTCTAAACGTACAAAACTATCTAATTTTGATTTTGTAGCTGTAAGAAGATGCTAAAAATATTATAACTGTTACAATTTTTTAAATGACTGACATTTAACGAAAAATTGGATGTACGCAATTTTTATAAGCGCAGTATTCTCTATTTAGGAGAAAAAATTAAAGAAAACTAAAGATGCTACTAAATGGCACAGACTTCCTCGTAGCCAATTTTTCTAATTTCCTTGGTGTGGATTGGCTTTAAGGTCTTGTTCCATCCTGTGACCAGCTGGCAACTACCATCATCGAAAAAACATTTTCTTGACATTTTCTCATCTTTTCGGTTTCTTAATAGTAGCACCGAAATATTACTTTAAGGATATTAAAGAAGAGTAAAAAAATCGTCCTAAATGGCAATTTTCATATTTCCGTCCGTCTGTAAACACCACTAGCGTCTAAACCATACTTAGGAACTTAGCGGGGAATATCCATTTTGAAAGAAATGCAACGTATGGTTTACGCGGTAGTGGTGTTAACAGATGGACGGTCGGACGGACGGTCGGACGGATGGAGGTTCGGACGGATGGAGGGTCGGACGGATGGACGGTCGGTCGGACAGATGGTGGGACGGACGTTTTGAAAAAGAAAAACACTTTTGCGGTATCAAGGTTCCACAATTTTTGTAGTCTGACGACATACCGTGTCAGAGAGAGTAATGTACCACATATTAGAAAAGGTTTTATCTACTTTTTTCTATCAGTGCCCCACAATACGAGTTTTTGTGTCGAAAAATCGCCATTTTTTGCCGCAGCAATACATAACTTTCTACATACTACGAGCATTACTCCAAATAATCTTCCGAAAATTGAAAATAAATATAGATTTTTTCCTGCAGTTGGTGCACTTACCTGCTTAAACTCGTAATGTTGTATGAAGAAATGTGCTTTCTACGGAGTATTTATGCAAAAGTGCGTATCAGCGGATTCAATCGTTTGACATTTTTGCTATGCCAATCACTCTCCTGTCCGCTTCTTCCTTATAGAATAGCGTGGAAAGCTGTAATAACTTATGTCAACTTCTGACACTTTTGTAAGGAACTAAAAATTACAGATATCACACGTCGTTCATTCTTTGAAAAATAGCCTAGAAAATAGTTTCTCAATAGATTTTCCGTGATGAAATTCCCGAGTTTTGTGCACGTGTTTCTAAAACCACTCCAGAACAATGTTTACCCTGAACTTTTAACAGCCAGAAAACCATTGACATTCCTGGCTGTAAACTTTTAATATCGATATCTCGATCATATCACATTCATCAATTCGTAGGTAAGAGTCGAGTACCGAAGTAATAACTTTTGAATTTTCCACGGGACTCTCCGTATGTCCATGAAATCCACACCTGATTCAAAATCATTTCTGGAATGTGTTCATAAGGGATCTCACTTTCTCTAGGTTCGTGAAGTTTTGAAATCGACTTGCAAGTGTGCGAAGTTCAAAATGCCGATGACGCTGTTGATCACGTTGTTTCAATAAGTTATTCTGCTTTTAAATGCAGGAGCTTCTCTGAACATGAAGTAATCACCATTAACATTACTTCACAATTCATCGACAATTGAGACACAATAAAATTCAGTATAGAAAAATCCTACGATTAGTTTAAGCGCTAGTGTTGTTCACAGAAGGGTGAACGTTTAAAAAACAACAAATGTTAACTTGTTGCAGTTTTCGAAAATACTGAGTGTTCTCTGAAAATGGGTACGAAAAAATGGTGAAAGCGCCATTTTCCCCGCCCCTTGATACACACGAGGAGAAAGTTACAGAAAAAAATGGGAGCAGTTTTTGAGAAAAAATATTGTAAAAATTTAAAAATTGCCCTATTTTGCACAAAATTAAATGAAAGTTACTCAAAGTTTTGAAGAATTGAACACAACATTCTTATTTGTCTATAAAGAACATTTTATTGAGGAAAAAATCTCTCTCTTCAATATTGTAGTTGTAGTAAGACGCCCCAAAAAATTGAACTATAGCAATTTTCGAATCAGGGATATCTATACCAGCCGGCACCATTCTTTTATGACCTTTTACGCTATCCGAGGACAAAGTTTAATCAAAAACTTTCGTGAGATTTTTTAAAAATGTAGAAAACGTTTTTAAGGCTTCATATAAAATACTCTAAAAAATCAAAATATCCGGTTGAAACTCCCAAAGTTTCGAGTTCGTTTAGATCAATTGGTGAATATCAGTTTTGGAGAATATTTGCTGCAGGGTTTAGACGCTACCGTTGTCCACAGATGGACAGACAGACGATATGCCGTCAATCGATTTTTCGGTATCAAGGACCTACAAAACATGGATTCTGTTTACACCACATGTTAATGAAAGTAATTTACTATGTAAAAGCAGAGTGTATCCCCTTTTGCCAGGGCCTGACAATAAGTTTTTTTATTTGTTGCGTCATTGTTGACGCAACGCGACTCTAACCCTTGGGCGTTGAGCGCTTTTTTTCTGGAGTAATTCTCCGTTACTCATTAATTACTATATTCAATAATTACTATATTAACAATAATTACTATAATTACTATATTACTATATATTCGTTTACTAGACTCCGTGACTTCATGGAGTGTAGTAAATGAATTCGGTCAGTGGCGCCAGCCAAATTCACCGGAAGTCTGTCAAAAATTTGCTAAAATAAACTAATAGTTTTATTTACTGGTAAAATACGCATCACGAATCGTTGGTACATTTGTGTAGAAGGTGAATACTCTGAATTGAAGAGCAGAAAGCTATTTTCGTTTAAACGTTTGAATTTAAAAAAAAAATATTTCTCACGTTTCGTTCGTTTATGAATTTTCAAATGGCAGTTGAAGGGTAAGACAGAAATTATCATCTGATCATCTATATATATATATATATATATATATATATATATATATATATATATATATATATATATATAAGAAAGTCGTGTTAGTTACTTTATTTATAACTCAAGAACGGCTGTACCGATTTGGCTGAAAATTGGTGAGCAGGAAGCTTAGAGCCAGGAGACGGACATAGGATACTGTTTATCCCGTTCGACAGCGTTCCTGTGTGAGAACGCACGTTTTTGCATGTTTTCGCACGTTTTCGCGTGATTTCGCATGTTAGCGGTCATTGTTGCCTGTTGTAACCCATTGTTGTAACGCCGCACTGATAACAGAAGGCGATAATGATAGCCGCCTTTCGTTCGCCGTTATATCTGTATATAGTCGTGTTAGTTACACTATTTATAACTCAAGAACGGCTGTACCGATTTGGTGAGCAGGAAGCTTAGAGCCAGGAGACGGACATAGGATACTGTTTATCCCGTTCGACAGCGTTCCTGTGTGAGAACGCACGTTTTTGCATGTTTTCGCGTTTTCGCGTGATTTCGCATGTTAGCGGTCATTGTTGCCTGTTGTAACCCATTGTTGTAACGCCGCACTGATAACAGAAGGCGATAATGATAGCCGCCTTTCGTTCGCCGTTATATCTATATATAGTCGTGTTAGTTACACTATTTATAACTCAAGAACGGCTGTACCGATTTGGTGAGCAGGAAGCTTAGAGCCAGGAGACGGGCATAGGATACTGTTTATCCCGTTCGACAGCGTTCCTGTGTGAGAACGCATGTTTTTGCATGTTTTCGCAAGTTTTCGCGTGATTTCGCATGTTAGCGGTCATTGTTGCCTGTTGTAACCCATTGTTGTAACGCCGCACTGATAACAAAAGGCGATAATGATAGCCGCCTTTCGTTCGCCGTTATATCTGTATATAGTCGTGTTAGTTACACTATTTATAACTCAAGAACGGCTGTACCGATTTGGTGAGCAGGAAGCTTAGAGCCAGGAGACGGGCATAGGATACTGTTTATCCCGTTCGACAGCGTTCCTGTGTGAGAACGCACATTTTTGCACGTACGCATTGCAACAAGGATAGTACAGTTTCTCACAGTGAGTGTGACGCGAGAAAAAGATGGGACCGGCTGTTAAGGCGGAACAGAGTTCGCCGGGTCAGCTAGTATATATATAAAAGAAAGTCGTGTTAGTTACACTATTTATAACTCAAGAACGGCTGTACCGATTTGGCTGAAAATTGGTGAGCAGGAAGCTTAGAGCCAGGAGACGGACATAGGATACTGTTTATCCCGTTCGACAGCGTTCCTGTGTGAGAACGCACGTTTTTGCATGTTTTCGCGTGATTTCGCATGTTAGCGGTCATTGTTGCCTGTTGTAACCCATTGTTGTAACGCCGCACTGATACCAGAAAGCGATAATGATAGCAGCCTTTCGTTCGCCGTTATATCTATATATAGTCGTGTTAGTTATACTATTTATAACTCAAGAACGTCTGTACCGATTTGGTGAGTAGGAAGCTTAGAGCCAGGAGGCGGACATAGGATACTGTTTATCCCATTCGACAGCGTTCCTGTGTGAGAACGCACGTTTTTGCACGTACGCAGTGCAACAAGGATAGTACAGTTTCTCACAGTGAGTGCGACGCGAGAAAAAGATGGGACCGGCTGTTACGGCGGAACAGAGTTCGCCGGGTCAGCTAGTATATATTAAAGCTGTAAAGAGACCAATTTTGAGTCCTCCGTAATCAGCTCACATTGAATATTTTTAAACAAATGACATACCAAAAAGATTTTAAAAAATTAGGAGTGGACAAAATTGAATATTGAATAGATTGCAACTTTCCTTTATTAATAAAACACTACGAAATATGCTTTGTTTGAAATCCGCTGCTTGAGTGGAAACGAAAGATGGCGTCGTGTGCATCTTTGCAAGTTAGAGGGAAGGAAGAGTGAGATGGCCGAGCGAGTACTTGCTTTGAGAACGTGTTGCGTTGTGAAAACGATTGTAATAGTTACTACCGGCGAAAGTACGGATATTACTAATTGTAAGTTTTTAATGAACCTTCTTATGTACTAGCTGAACCCGTGCAATTACATTGCACAGGAGGAGAGCTTTAAGAAAAGTTATCACAGAAAGTACTGCATTTCCATGAACATTCACGTTTTATATTGCGACCCACGCGTCGGTTTCAAGCCGTATGGCCAGCCCCCGACCTGAGACGTTTTGGGGGTGGCGAACACAATTCGCCGTATGGTCAGCTAGCTCAGTAAGACGTCCCAGTGTGGACACAAATAATAAAAAAAACAGAAGAGTGGGGGGAGTCAGGGTCGTGAAGAACGTTTTGGATTGGATGCAAATTACTAAAAACTCGAGTTAGAATCACTTTTCACTTATTTTAGTATATTCTAGAAAAGTTGCTGTTGTGACAATTACATGAAATGGCACTCAAAAAAAATAAATCAAATACACAATAACTATGACTGGCTGGAAGAAAAGACCCAACACACTCTAATCACTAAATGCACAACTTCTTGCTCTCATTTATAACACAAACTTTCAATGAACAGACTTTCAGCAATACTGAGAATCGTAAAAAAAATTACTTTATACAGAAAAAACAAATTGAGAATCAAAGCTAGCAATTCTGAATTAACACTGCTTGAAAGTGAAATACTCTCTCTCTCTCTCTCTCTCTCTCTCTCTCTCTCTCTCTCTCTCTCTCTCTCTCTCTCTCTCTCTCTCTCTCTCTAAAATTTCAGAGAATAATTAATACTGGAATTCGTCTCTTACTCAGATTCTTATTCACTAATTTACAATTTTACATTTTCAAATCCTTTAAAAAGGAAAGATTGATTCTGTCCTCTCGTACTAGAGATAGGAAACAAATGAACTTCTACTTTCTTTATCTTTTAGTATAGCAAATATTTTACTCTCCCCTCTTTCTACGTAAAGAATTCAGAATAAGCTTTCCGTTTAAAAGCGAATTACTCCTTTCAATATAAAAACTGTTCATTTGGCACGACCTTACTTTTTGCTTCTCGGCCGCGTCGGGAAATCCGTTGTACGTTCTCCTCCCCTCTCCTCGGTGCTGTTGGTAGCCTTGAAGCGTCGGAGCTTAGGGTTGAGAAAAGCACCCCTCCGCAGAACCGCTCGCTCTCCCGGTCGAAATTCAGTCGCCCACCAGAAACGTGTTCTCCGTATCGTACAAGGTTAATATTCTTTCGTACTCGCATATAAATTTTAATTGACTTCCAATTATGACTGTTAATAACCAACTGGATATTCAGATTGTTGAATTAAATCCAGAGATCAACCTTTTATACGAGCACACAAAATTTAAGAGAGCAAATAATAAAACTGGAAAAAAATGAATGCAACTATTAATTTACTGCCACATGTTCAAAAACTCCTCTCCCTTCATTCTCCTATTATAAATGCACAACGTCTCTTATTATCTTTCTCTTGAGATTATGTTCAAATTAATTTATAATGGGATATTTACCTCTTCTTATCTTCCTGACGAGTTTTATAAAAGATGCCGATCTGAAGTCCGCTGCAATACGAATCCCTGGCGTGTCGTTGTCGGTACGTCTGCACAGTTTCGCTGCTGACCTCAGAAAGAACTTTTTTTTTGTCTGACTACCGGTCTCGCACGATCTATTGTGGCGATCTCTATTGACCTAATTTTTAGTTAGCATTCTTTCGTATTCTCCCGCGTTGGCGCGCGTTCGACCTGCTCATTTCTCTCGCTCTCTTATGTTTCATGTGAACCGTTTTCGAAGCATCAGGAAAACGGACGGTCACAATATGTACTTCCACACGTACATGGATATTGTTTTGGCTATAATATCACTTATTTTATCGCAATGACTGAGTCATTTAATGTCATCGCTAAAATTTGTATGTAAAGGGACATATGTCTTGTTTGTTTTTTCAGACAACTAATCTATACTTGGAATACTGAATGTTTGTAAATTTTTGCAATTTTGAACTGACAGGTAACATTTATTGATAAACATGTTGGTTAATGACATCGATTTGATAATACTAACATTAATAAAACAGATGAAGTGTATATTATTTTATTTTGTTGTAAGCCGAATATGTGCAAGTGTGATGACTGCGCTGTAAGTTGTTTGCTGATAGGATTTCAATGGTAAGTACTATCAGTGCTTGATTTACATAATTTTCGGTGTCGGAACGCGCCCGAAAAATAATTATTAATTTAATCGAAATAGTTATAATACTCATATCATAATTTAATAATCATCATACCTATTAACAGTAACAATGGTAGCACTGGCTTCATATAAATGAAATGATTATAAAAGGAAATAAATTAGGATTTGTTATGGTAATTTTATCATTTTTAATTATAATTTTATTACGTTCGTAAAAATGATACAGTTAAGTGGAAAATTATTTAATTTTGAATAGTATAGAGAAAGTTATGTAATGCTGGAGAAAATCGATTTCGAGATTTCAACGGAAATACACTTTTTGGGGTCCCCTGACAGAAAAAAGTGGATTTTTTCAAAACATCCGTCTGTCTGTCCGTCTACTCTGCCGTCCGTCCGTCCGTCCTTCTATCTGTCTGTCTGTTCGTCCGTCCGTCCGTCTGTCTGTCTAATCGTCTGTCCCTCACTCCGACCGTATCTGTCCGGCCGTCTATCCGTCCGTCTGCCTGTCCGTCCGTCTGTGAACACTATTAGCGCCTAAACCACACGTATGATCTTTTCCAAATTGATGAAACCCCTGTTCATCTGGCTCTAGTTGAAGCCTTCAAATTTGAAAATATTCTTTAAAATGTTGGAGTACTTTACATGAAGCCCCCCCCCAGACACTTTCAAAATTTTCTCAAAAACAACTCCAAATTTTTTCTTTAAATTTCTTGTAAGAATTGAGTAAAGTAGAGTGATAAAGGTGGAAAAGGTCGGATTTTCACGGTTCACTCTAAATTTTCAAAATTGCAAAAGTTTGAATTTTTTCGGCGTATAACTAACTAATGATGCTACAGAATGTCCCAGACTTTCATGTAGTATAGTTTTCTAATTTCATTGGTGTTGACTGACTTTTCGGTATTGCCTCATTCTCTTGCCAGCAGCCATCTACCGCACCCAAAGAACATTTTTTTGAAATTTTTTCGACTTTTCGGTTTCCTAATAGTAGACCTGAAATATTACTTTAAGAACATTAAAGAAGTACAACCTCGTCCTAAATGGCAAAATTTAGAGCTATTTTTAAGGTAAGATGTTTAAGAGTTAATGTAAATACGAAATTTGAAACTTATTTACAAGAATCTATTGAGTTTTCGGAAAACTTCATTTGAAGTCATTTAAAGCACTTTCACCTACAAATGCAAAACTGTATTTAAATTGCTGGAAATGAGCATACTAACGGCGTTAGACATAAATATATAACGTATATAACGGCGTCTCATTTGTGTAATTTTGGAACAAAAAAATAAACACCTATATAAACTTTACGTTATATTAAACAGTACAATTTAGTTGGACAAGTTTTAAGAAAAAATTTGTACTATTTTTTTGAGAAAATAGAATTTGAGCTTTTCTGAAATTGCGGAATTTTGAGTTCATTTTCACAACAGTTCTCTGTCAAATTGAGCTCAAAATTCTGCATTTTCAGAAACACTCAAACATCATTTTCTCAAAAATGGCTTCTCAATTTTTTGTCAAACATTTTCAACGGATAATTGTAGTAGTACTGTTTAATATGGCGTAATGTTCATTTTGGTGTATTTTTTTTCTTTCAAAAATTACACAAATGTAATTTTTTTAAATATCTCTCACGTCATTAATACGCACATTCCCATCTATTTGTATTCATTATTTCATTTGTGAGTGGAAGTGCTTTAAATGACTTTCAATGAAGGTTTTCGAAAAATCAATAGATTCTTGTTAAAAAGAGCTTCAAATTTCGCATTTAATAGTAAAGCTTAGTCGCCATTTTCTTAAAAACTGCTTCAAAATTTTCAAGACAATTTTTATTTTGGACGAGATTTTATTCTTCTTTAATATTCTTGAAGTCATATTTCGGTTCTACTATTAAGAAACCGAGAAGTTGAGAAAATATCAAGAAAAGTTTTGGTGACGATAGATGGCAGCTGGCGAGAGAATGGAGCAAGGCCTTAAAGTCAGTTCACTCCATGGAAATTAGAAAACTTGTTACGATAAAGTCTGTGCCATTCTAAAGCCCGTCCAGTTTCTTGTTTTTCCTATTTTGTTTCCGTGGTACTGGAACAGTGTTACCAGGTATACCGCTTGTTCTACGTAGGGTTGTCAGATTGGGCGAAGTTCCGCTTTTTGGGCTGGAAAACGACTCTTTCGCGAGACAAATATTGACTCCGCGGAATATCGCCCAATGGGCGGAAATGCATCTAAGTATGTGCGGTGTTGGATTTTCAGATTACGACGAAATTGTCAAAAAACTACTACGACGTTGATAGTGAGTCTCATTTTTTTAGTCTTTTCTCTACACATTATATTTCATTAATGCTTCGTTATTTCATTTAAATTTACTTTGAGAAATGTCAGTTTTTGGACCCTCGAACATAGGATGTTTTCTAAAAGTCATAGCGTCTTTGTGGTGCACAACATGAGTACACATTGTAACATTGACAGTTAATTACAGTTAAATTTAGAAAATGTCGCGCCGGTTAAAATGAGTCGTCTTTTGCTGTCATCAAATACGGTATCCCTGCCAGCATTTTTCTTTAAGCCAGAGGAAATAAGCATGCATATGTAAGCATTTCTGTTGTAATCTTAAGTGCGGATATTTAAGAGAAGCAAGGAGAGTGAAAATGGGAAAGACGAAAAAGTATTTAAACATTACAATAAAAATGGGAAGAAAAAGAGGATTTTAAAAGTAGGGAGATGGACCCTACCCGTGCATCTTGCGTTCACGTTTAACTATTTACGTTTTATTTATCACGTTTAACAAATCTAAAAAACATTTCAATGTGATAAATAAAATGATCTCATTTGAAAAGAATTATTTTTTCCCTTAAAGAAATTCTCACATCTGCCGTAGTCATAAGAATAGTTGTAACTAATTTTTAAATACTAAGATATAACTTATAACAAAATAATCAGATTTTACGTAAAGTATTAATTACAATGTTCACAAACAAAAAATAAACCGAATCAAGGATTCACTGCCTCAAAAAAACCTTCAAATTCAATTATTTTAATGCAAATTCAAATTTCCCGCTTGGTAAGTTGAATTTCTTTTATTGGGTGGATTTACAGCCATCTAACGGTACTTTTTCTTGGGTTTAGCTGCGGTCAATAAATGACCTGTTAATCTCAATTATATCACTTAAGTGTCTGATACATGTCCCTTTACATAAAAATTTCAGTGACGACAATAAACAAATCTGTCATTACGATAAGGTGTGAATTTGCTGTTGTAGTCCAAAACAATATCCATGTATATGTGTGTAAAGATCTTAGTAAATATAAAACTTGCATAATTCACGGAAATGCAGTATGTTCTGTAGAAACGTTTCTACAGCTCTCCTGTGCGATGTAAACGCACGGGTTCAGCTAGTAAATATAAAAGCTATTAAAAGGCCGATTTTGAAGTGCCTGCTTATCAGCACCCAGTGAACGGCTTTTAACAAGAGAGGTACAAAAATGGAGAGAAAATTAGGAGCGTTTGAAATTATATATTGAATAGATCGCAGCTTTCTTTTATTAATAAAAAGTTACAAAATTTGCCTTGTTTGAAATGCGCGGCTAGAGAGGAAACTTGGAAGATGGCGTCATGGCCATCTTCGTAAGTTGGAGGGAAGCATCAAGCAGCACGGTCGTGCAAGGACTTGGAACGTGTGGTGTCATCCTCGGTGTAAATACATGGGTGGTTTCCTCAGAGGGGGGGGGGGGAATCTTGCACATCGTATCCGATTTCAGAAAATGAACGTTGGTACCAGTTTGCGTCTCTAGTAAAGGGAATTTTAAATCCAGCCAGATACGAATATTATCACCTCGTTACAAGACATTGAAACATATTTATGAACCATTTCTTTTAAATATTGCATCTCGAGCAACTTCATCATGTTATTCTTGTTTAGTTACCGTTGAAAATTGTCATTTTCAAACCACTATCAAGATGTTTCTCAAGTAGTTTGGTAGTTGTATTAATATTGTATTTGTTTGTGTTATGCAATGTTTCTCGAATGTTTCGCAAGTAGTGTTGACTGCACACTACTTGCTCTGCATGCAACATGGCGGCCAGAGCGTCTGGTCTGGCTTTTCAAACGAAATGCCCGTGCTGTGGTCACGTGGTTCGTGACGCAAACTCGTGATGCACAGAACCAGTTAAAATCGGTGCGCCGCGGCGCGCCAGAGGAACTAACCCATGTATTTCCATCATGGTTCCTCAATTATCTACAGAACGTTATGCAATAGATCGATGTATCTTGCTTTGTAATTATTACTCATAATGCATTTAAAATTACATTCTAAATAATTATTTAAAATATTCAGAGGGAGAGTGTTGTTAAATTGCGGATGTACACTCATCACATGTGCAATATCTGTGACTATTTGCTTAGTATTAGTCACATGCCATTGGCAGGTACGATGTATTGGTGAATATGTTGGGTGATGTTATTAATTTGATGTATTATAAGCGAACGTTTTCTTGAGCCCCGGAACGCCTTCCCCTACTCCCTTGTCAATATTAGTTGAATTAAGAATAAATACTAGTAACGAGCGTTGTAGACAAAATGAGATAACCAGAAATGTTGGCTCCCGTGTAATAGAAACTATTTTGAGTCAAAAAGCGAACTACAAGTATATAAAATTCCTTTCGTCAAAATAACCAAACTCCCTATTGCTCTTGCAACTGGCGAAACGAGGGCCTAAGAAAGCCTGCGCAGGTAACGTGAACTGACAATGCGATGGGATCCCAGACGCAGCAAAGCATCGAGAATGATACAAGATGACGATATAAATCATGTGTAAATTCATGGAAATGCTGTATTTTCTGTCGTAACTATTCCACAGCTTTCCTGTTCGGTGTAATCGCATGGGTTCAGCTAGTAATATTATGTAGCCATTAACAATATTGCGAGAACGTATGTGCACATGTAGCACTACTAGTTTTACCTGTTAGTGCACTTAAGTCTCTTTTTGATCTTCTTTAGCTTAAACACATTTGAGTATAAGAAACACTCCGGGGTATAAAGAGATGTAAGGTGACAATTCTGCACGGAGTAGTAAAGACTAGAATGTGGTTTGCGGAACATGAGTAAACAGTTGTACTTTTTTCATTTGATTTTATTTATTAGCTTAATAGCTAATAGCTTCTTACAAATGTAAGAAGTTCATAAAACATGAAATCCATGTATGAAGATTAAATGAAATCCTAAAATATACCTATAAAAATGCGGAAAAAATGGTTTTCAAGGGTACTGATTAAGCCGCTACCTTGTTAGCCGCTACCTTGTTGTGTATTACGTTAGCGTACGTTTGACATTTTGACAGTCAGCTGTCGTACTCCTACCGGTCTGGAGACAAGTGCATTACGATATGCGTGCGAACGGTTACTGGTTGTTGCATTGTGTTCTTATCTCACTTGTTTCTTCATATGTGTTATCTATTCGTTCCTGAAGTAATATTTGGCCTTTGCAAATATTGCACCATGTAATTTGGGATATTAATTTACTGGCCTTCCTGATTACATCTGTACTAACAGAGGATATTGATATTATCATTAATAATAACAATAATAATGTATTTTATTATTTTATATTCTTTTATAATATTAGGGTGTGTTTTTTCATTTGAAGTCTAAAGATTTTAGGAGTCGGTTCAACGAATAATCTATTCGATGTTGCGACGATCCTCGTAAGGGGTAGATTTATTAAATGTGGTTGCTTCTACAACATGTTGCCCAAAATATAATAATAGTTCCTTCTTCTACCCTTTCAATTACCTTTACCTCTCTGACTGCCCTGAATGATATTTGAGTACACAGAGGAGAACAACAGGAGGGGAAATCGCGAACAGGAATTTATGTTTTAACCTTTAAGTTTACTGGTGGGGTCTGTGAGACCCACACTATTATATTTTTTAAATAATTTAAATAGTTTTACAAATACGTTCTCAGCAACTTGTGTATTCCTTTCAAGTCGTGAGGTTTGTGAACTAACGAGCCATCTTCACGTTACGTTTGTGCAGTGATGAGTTATAGTCGATTTGAACGATTCTGGGTACCCTTAGCCCCCACCAGCAAAGTTACGTATATTTTTCAATACATAATTACATACACAATTTCTTATGTAATTGAGTATTTAGCAACGTCGTTCATTACAATATGGAGAGGAAATACATGGTGTATATTACAAAGAGTTCATTTTTAATTTAATTACAGCTTTGCATTTGAAATGTCGACAATCACCTACAAAAAAGTCGTGAGTTTGTTGTTGGACAGTAGTAACAAGTTTCGGGATCAACCCGTGGTTAGACTACAATGAGTAGTTCCAAAGAAAATAAGAAAGATGGTCCACGAGGCGCTGACAGAAAGACAAAACATCTTTGCATTAACTGCCCCAAATTTGTTTTACAACACCCAAACTTTGTTTCGAGTATTCTGTTTCGGAAATTCCATAGCATTCTAAAAATTTCGTTTTGTTCTTGTGCGTTTATCAGTATCGATGGGTTTTTCTGCTTATATTTAATTTCTTTACTTCTGCCGAAATATATAACTTATAATGTTGTATTTCATTAAATATACTTTTCGTTGAAAAATATTGCGTTTAGTGTATTATTTCCTCTTTTGGGTCTCTCAGACCCCACCAGCACAGTTACGTTAGTATTTTTCACCAGCACAGTTAAAGGTTAAGTCGTGTGGAACTCACGAAGTGTGGGTGATACATTTGTCGGAGGGAGGACAAACCACTACGGGAATCGCGCAGAATCAGTCTTTATCAAAATTATATATTATTACCACTCCATAAAAAGTTGTATCTATATTACTTATATTCTATCTCGTTGGACTTGGTCATTAAAACAAACGAGATAGCGGGGTAAGATTGTGCATATAGCCCTTTGGGGTCACGCATTTCGTGGCTGATAAACAGGTTCAGACAAGAACTAGAGGTGCCACAACAACACATGCCTTCTTGCATTAATTGTAAGTTTTGCAATTTTCGAAAATTGAAAGTTCAACGAAAATGAGTCCCGTGCCAGATTTGAGCGGCTTTCGCTATATCTGAGGGAATAAATTTAAAAAAAATGTGAAACCGCATTTCAGAAAAAAAAATATTGCCTTTACTCAAGGAAAACTTACGCGTACTCATAAACGAGTTATTGTTATATATTTACGGTGGAATGATGCGGAATGCCCACCACCATCGGATCGCTAGCTTGCCCTGTTAGTCGCTCAACGAAAAACGTAAAATCCATTGGGCAAATGCTGAGATAGCTCCTTGTTTTGCTTCTGGACATAAATGTAACTTCATTATCTGTGCACGTCTTCTAGAATGGAGTGGTAAATATAGTTATTCAAATTATCGTTTCCATGTTGTCGCGGCTGGAAGTATTATTCCGAAGGACAACATGGATAAGAGCCCAAAATGTATTGCTTATTTGTCCTTGAAAATAGATTTTTATTAACATGGGAGCTTGCTTTTTTCCCCTCTTCATTCGTTCAAAATTCAAGTAGTATATGACTTAGTGTAGGGATCACAGAATTTTGAAAATGTGCACACAATTCACTTCTCCCCATAACACGTCATACGCACTTCTAACTGTTTTTTGATGTAAAATAAATAAATAAACCATTTCCCTCCACCCACACTAATTTACGCAGGGTGGCCAGCGAACCTGGAAACCTTGAAAACCGAAAAAAAAACCGGAAATTTGACAAAGCCCGGAAAAACCGGGAATTTGATTTGAAAACCTGGATTTTTCGTTTTATTCAATTTACCTCAACATATAGCACAAATTTACATATGGCATCGTATTCAGTGAGCATAATTCATCTCAGTACATAATGGCGAGTCTTATAATAAAAGTATGAATGAAAGGTGTCACAAGTTTCCTTGAAGATTGTGATGTTCATAACTCATGCATAACTCAACTTCAAACATTGAAAATTGAAAAAATGCAAAAATATTATTATCCTTCATTAATCATTCAACTAATTATCGTTAAAATGTTGGGATAGGATTCTGGTAGTTAAGAAAACGTGCGCAGATAATCATACCCCCATACGTTATACACAGATTTTACTCTTTTTTTGACCAAATAAATCAAATCCAATCGAATCCAATCCAATCCAATCCAATCCATTCCAATCCAATCGAATCGAATCCGGTACGGTACGGTCCGGTCCGGTACAATACAATACAATACAATACAATACAATACAATACAATACAATACAATACAATACAATACAATACAATCCACTGCCGCTTGTATCAACATGGGTAAGGTACCTAGCACCTCATAACACCTATTAACTGCCTGTGGTTTGCATGTCCCTGGGCGATATATTTGTTGGAACAAACGTCTGACCGGGAACTCAATAGCTGAGTTTCGATTAGTTTTTACTTTCTCGTATACGTACGGAGTAATAATATACGTAGTATGATGAAAGTTAAGTAATGCTGCGCGAAAGAACGACGGATTTTCGGCGTAAAAAATCATTGCTGGGCTCTGGTAACGAAAAAGTGCAAAAAAAAAAGTTGTTAAATTAAGAGAAAAACATCTTCTAACACGTAGTGTAAGCCAGAATCCCTGTTTTGTGGGTCTTTGATGCCAAAAAACAATTGAAAGCAAAACGTCCGTCCGTCCGTTCATAGTATGTGAACAAACCTAGCCTAATCGATGCGTAGGACTTTTTCCAAATTGTCGAAACCCCTGTCGTTTTTGCAAGAGTCGAAGCTCAGCAATTTTGAAAAAAATTATTACTTTTTGGGGAGGATTTTACATAAAGCTCTAGGGTTATTTTCAAAATTTTCTCCAAGATGGCATCTTTTTTTTCTTTAAATTTCCTGTAAGAATAGTTATATACACTTCTAAAGGTGGCATAGGTCCGATTTTCAGGATTAACTTTGAATTTTCGGAAATTGTAAAAGTATGAATTCTTTTCGGCAACTTCTTACAACTATAGTATTGAAGATAGAGACTTTTTCCTTGAAATTAAAACTGTTGTCCATAAATACTACTTTCATTAAAGTCACGTAATTTTTTTTTACATTTTAGTAGTTTTCGTGCAATAGTGCGTGCAATATTTGTAATTTTAAAAAATTACAAAAACAAAACTTTCTCGAAAACGGCTACAATTTTTCTTCAAATTTTTGGTACTGTTAGTGCCAAACGAACCCTATACGATGACATAAACGCCATCTATTCTTTTGTTTTTTCAAAATTTACACATTTTTTTTAGTTCTCTCACGTCGGTAATACTTACTTTAGAGGCGGTTTCTTCGCAGCATTATATTTGAGTACATGTACTTTAAATAATGTTAAATAAATTTTCTCAAATGCAGTTTCTCTGAAAATGAGCTCTAAATTCCGCATTTTTAGAAACGCTCAAACGCCATTTTCTCAAAATTGGCTCCAAATGTTTTCTTCATTTGTTCCGATAGTGCTTATTGTACTGTTTAAGGTGACGTTAAGTTTATTTTGTTGTATCATTTTATTTTTTCAAAAATTACACAAATGTAATTCTTTTGTAATATGTCTTACGCCGTTGATATGCACATTTCTATCAATTTGAACACATTATTGCATTTGTGAGTAGAAGAGCTTCAAACGACTTCAAATGAAGTTTTTCGAAAACTTAAGATTCCTATGAAAAAGAGCTTAAGCTTTCGCATTTACAGTAATGCTTAATCGCTATTTTCTTAAAAATGGCTTCAAATTTTTGAATGACAATTTCTATTTTGGGCCAGTTTATTCTTTTCTTTAATATTCTTGATGTAACACTTCGGTTCTACAATTAAGAAACCGAAAAGTTGAGAAAATGTCAAGAAAATGTACTTTCGGTGACGATAGATGGCAGGAATTAGGAATTAGTTTGGTTTCTTGTTCGTTTTTATGTGAAAGAAATTCGTGCATGTAGTTGTTGGAACTCGAGTTATTGGAGAATGTCTTGGCAAACTGGTTAGCAATGTCAGATTGGGCAGTAAGTATTTTATCGTTGCTTTTAATAAAGTGGATACAAGTTGATTTTTTATTTCCCTGAATAGCTTTGATTGTTCTCCATGTATCATTGATGTTACAGTTATCGTTTAATGATAAGTGTTTAGACCAAGAATTGGTTTTGCTTTCTTTGATGACTCTTCTGGTGATAGCTCTGGTCCTTTTGTATTCAAGCCTGTTCTCAGTTGATTTATGTTTCTTATAACGGTTAAATGCATGTTTTGAATTCCTTATTGCTTCTTTACAGTCGCTATTCCACCAAGATGTGTTTGCTCTTTTAATTTTGAAAAATAACTTAGGAATAGCCAAGTTTGCTGCAGTAATAATCAAATTACAGAAGGCTTGGATGGTAGCATCAATGTTGTTAAATTTAAAGGGTATATTATCGTCTATTGGGGATGCAGAAATGAAGTTCTGATATTCTTCCCAATTGGCTTTATTGAAGTTCCATCTGTTTATTTGAACTGAAGGAGCAGGTGTAATATTTATGTTGTTAATACCAATAAAAATGGGGAAATGATCGCTATCATATGGGTAGTCTGAAACGTTCCAAGAGCATTTGTGTGCAAGGGATGCTGATGATATAGATAAATCTATGGCGCTAAAATTATTGTTGTTGATATTGACATGAGTAGATTCTCCAGTGTTTAATATAATGCAATCGTGGTATTCAAAGATGTCTTCAAGCACAAGGCCTCTGTTATCTGTTTTATGAGACCCCCATACAGTGTTATGACTGTTGAAATCCCCTAAAATGAGGAAAGGCTTTTCCAGTTTATTAATTATGTCGATTAATTCTTGTGCGTCAAAATTGTAGCTGTTTGGTAAGTATAAATTACATATAATAATTGAAGTTGGTGAGAGTATCTTGATGGCATTTGTTTCAATATTAGATTGCAAGTTCAATTCTTCATATGGGATGTGGTCTTTAATATATATTGCAACTCCACCACTGGCATGATTAGTAGTAGTTCTGTTTCTGAAGAAGCATTTATAACCTTTAATATGGCCATGATGAGACTCTTTAAAATTAGTTTCTTGAATGCAGATGACATCTGGCTGGGTAAGGTCGCACAAATGCTGTAAACTTTCTAGTCTAGGATAGAAACCGTTGACATTCCATTGGAGAATATTCATTAGTTGGAGCTGATGTCTGCACTGGAGTCTGATTCAGTACATGATTCTTCAGAGGGTGGTAGAACAGACTTCATTTTTTTACAAAGTCTGGTAAATCTTCTTTTTATTGTTGCATTTGGAAGATGTTGGTACAGATTAGACATCATTTGAAGGAGAGCTGATATATCAAGTAAGTAATCTTTGGCAATGAGGATGGGGTCAGAAGCATTAAAAGAATTTTCCAGAAAGGATTTAAATTGATGGTAGGTAAGAGGATATTTACTTTCATTGTCTTCAATAATTGATTTTAGAGGAGATATTTGTTCCTCTAGAGTTCTACTTTTAGTTATTTCAGATTTCCCTGACTCATTTAGTTGTTCTTTTTTCTTCTTTTTCCTTTTAGGTTGTTTCAGGGTTTCATCTGTATTTGCTTTTCTGGTGGTACTTGAAAACTCAGGAACATGAGAAGAGTCAGATTGGGGGCCTCTTTTGTTTAGATTATGTACACAATTATTGTCATTATCAGATTCCTGTTGATTAATAGAATGATCAGATTGATTATCAGTTGTAGGTGATTTTGCTTGGGGGATTTCTTCATGGAGATTAGGGGTAGTTATGTTATTAATTGGGAGGACAGGGGTGGAAGACTTCTGTTGATTGATAGTGGAAACAGATTGGTTTTCAGTTGCAGGGGAATCAGTTTGGAGGGTTTTTTGGTGAAGGTTAGGAAAATTCTCATTGTCATTAATTGGGGGCACAGAGATTAAAACTTCTGTGCATTACTAGTAGGTGCAGATTGATTTCCATTTGCAGAGAAGTCACTGTTATTGGTTTGATTTTGGTTAGAGGGACAATGGTTAGCAATGTGGCCTTCCTGCTTGCATAAAAAACATACCACATTGTCAGTGGAAAAGTAAATACGGTATATTGTGTCCTGATGACATACCAGTGCAGAATCCGGTAACTTGTCAATATCATCCGGATCTATTTAAATCTGCCTTCTAAAGCTCATAATATGAGAGAATCCAGGTTCCGAGATCCCGGCTCTGATAAATGACATCTTAGTGGAGGGTTTGATGTTGTTTCTATTGAAAATGTTCAGGATTACCTCGTGAGGTACAACAGGACACACATTAGAGATAATAACTCGTACTTGCTTATTGATGGGTGGTCGTATATTCAGTTTTTGATTATTAATAGTGATAAATCTGTGTGTATTCACAATATGTTCGGCAACCTTTTGAGTTGAGAGGAAGAAACAGATTCTATTATAAGAAATTCTTGAAACAAAACGAATATCTGAAGGGTTAACGATTGAGACTATTTTAGATATATAATCCTTGATGATAATACCTTCTTGGGCTTCAATCACAATCGCTTGACTTTTGTTAGGGTAAATTTCTGATTGCACCGCAAGAGAAAAGGTTTTGCTTACTTGTTTATCTGTCGGTTCTGAGGTTATGTTGCCATTGGTGGAAGTTTCCATCGTGGTAGGATCCCAGCCGCTGGGGCAGCTGACTTTTGAGTAAAAGCTGACTCTTCTAGTTGAATGGATGGAGAACACAGCACTTAGAATTACAGGCACTTACTCGTGTAACAATTTCTCACAACCTCGCAGTGTGCACCACAAACACGTCTATCGTTCACGGACGCACCATAGCGAATGACCACCATTTCATTATGTGACTCGATTCCTTGTTCCTACAACATCCTCCACCTCGACACTGGAATGTATCTTGATAGAATAAGAATAGCGATGACTCTCATTTCTTCAAAAGAAACTTCCAAAGCAAGAACTCATAATCTAACTAGTCTTCTTTCCGTTCAGTAGCAATGGCTGTTTCAACTTAGACGATCTATTACACTCATTAGGTCTCTACAACAACATGCACCCATTCATGCTCGGAGTTCCCATTTGGGAACATTGCAATTTATTACAAAACAACACGAACTCAATCGTTTTCTATATTATTTCAGTAGAATACATACCTTTTGCGGCTCTTACAGGCAACCAATCTTTATAAATATGGTCTCTAAAGAAAGACAATTTCACGGGCGAATTGCATTTTGACTTTAAAAATGAGAAGTATTTATTGAAAAAACACATCTAAATATTCATTTCAAATGCACCCGCAACACACGATAGCTTTGTCAACATCTATGTAGTTAAATAACTCCTAAACGAAGCCTCAAAAAAACTAGGGCCTCAAAAGAACTTACAATTTTCAAAGAAACGTTTCAGGCACCATAATCTACAGGATAAGCTACCTTTGGACATTCGATTACATATTTGCTGGTCCGGCGCTTATTGATATTATCCAATACCAACTATATTACTCGGCGCTGGAGGTGAACTTTGTGAAGTCACTCTTAGATGGTTTAGATTTCTCCAACTCATATGTATGCTTTCTGTGTACACCGTGGTTTGCGCCAACTCAAACCCCCGTGGTTTGAGGTTTATTTGTATGATCATTAATTCAAGATAATGCAAATAAACCTAAATACTCTCGGAGCAATAATTAGAATTATTAATAGTTGTTTGATACTGATGAAGCTTGCTTTTTATGTGAATAGTGCATCCGTTTGTTTATCGAATGTAAGTAATGACGTTCTTGTTTCTGTGAAAAGTTTGTGATCTAACTTACAGTACTCATGCACATGGTATGGTAGGTTCCACATCATATCTGCTAATCACTAAACGCTCATTTCATTCTTATTCAAAATCTTTTTGTCAGTTTTTAACGCTCACCTCTCAAATTTCAAACTCTGCGAATTTAAGTCAATATACATTTATAAACAGGGCGGTTCAAGAGGAGATTTTTTTTTGAAAACCTGAATTAAAAATAAAATTTGATGAAAGCATAGGCCTATATTTCTTTCACAATATTGTTTATTTTTTCTGGCGTGGTTGATTTTAAAGACATAAGTCATTTAAAAGAAATAATGGTTTAACCTTGATTATTCGATCTCATTTCTTTGAAGGTGGGTGCACTTCACTTTGATAAAAGGGAAATTCGCTGCAAGTCGTTATGCTATGATGAAATGTCTAATGAATCATCGAAGTCTCGATGTTTGGCAGAAATTCGCCTTAGCGGTAGTGTACTGCCCACCGAAAACAGGAAATATTAAGGTCATGGGCAATGTAATTGCATCTTGCGCAAGCAAATATGAAAACATAATATTGATGGGCGATTTTAATTACAATCTTCTGACATCATTACTACTTGCCGAGAATTTCAAGCGTTTCTTTCGCGAAATGAACCTGATGATTCTGCTGCTAAATACTACTCATCTCACTACCGGCACAGACACATGAATTGAGCTAATGATCGTACCATATCACGAGAAAGTAAATCACCACGGACAAGTGTCAGTTCCTGGAATATCTAAAACTGACCTTAGATACCAATCATATCGCATGAAATGCCCGAAATAATCGCCCAAAATGTTTAAGTACCGTGACTATAAGAGCTTCAATTCGGAAACATTTACCTCCGACGGTTTATGTGTGCCCTGGCACCGTATCAATGAAGAAAATTGTATGGACAGAAAAGTAAATACCTTCACGCTCTTACTGACGGAACTTCTTGATAGGCACATTACAGTTAGAAAAGCTCGCGCGACACGGCCCCCGCTCCCTGGTTAACGGATGAAATACGTGCGTTAATGAAACAGAAAGATGCCGCCTTTCATGTATTTCGTAACACAAAGGGCGAACTTGACAGAGATGCATACAAGAAACAGAAATCTTTTAACGCTAAAATGAAATATTATCATAGTATTCTTGGCACGATCAGAGACTCAAAACAAGTATGGAAAGCGCTGCCCACCTTAGGTTTAGGCAAATCACGAACCCCAACGCAAATTGATGCATCCCTTGATACTCTTAACCAGCGCTTTGCTATGGCTCCGCACTTCGACTATTTCTCAAAAAACAAAACTCTCTCAATCTTACGATCTGTTTGGGAAGAATTCTTTTTCGCATCTACAAATCATTATATTTTTAAAACCATTCAGAGTCTCCAATCAAACGTCTCAGGGACAGATAATATCAATGCCAAATTACTAAAACACAGTGCCGAAGTTATATATCGCATTGTAACTGACGTAATACATTTTTCTCTAGTAAGTGGAACATATCCAAACTCTTGGAAAACCGCACTTGTCCACCCTCTTCCTAAAACTTCCACAAATCCTCCAGAATACAGACCTATAAGAATTCTACCTACAATCTCAAAAGTTCTAGAAAAAATTGCGTGACGTCAAATCATAAGTTATCTCAAAAGCAAACTTCTCATAAATGATCAAGAATACGGCTTCCGATCAGGCAGAAACACAGGAACTGTTCTCTTAAATATTATTGAGGAAGCTAGAACCTCCATTGACAAGGCAAACTAACAATACTTGTTCTCCTAGATTTTAGTAAAGCATTTGACTCGGTCGGTCACACAATTCTGGTTGAAAAAATGAAAATATTGGGTTTCGCTAAACCCACAATACGCTGGTTCTCTCAATATCTTTCAAATCGACCACAAATCGTTGTATTGGATGAAAACCTATCCACTGCTGTTAAAACTTTTCGTGGTATTGCGCAGGGAACAGTTCTAAGACCCTTCGAATTTTTAATTTATATAAATGACGTAGGACAATGCATCAGTTACTGTGAACACAAAATGTACGCCGACGACCTTCAGATCTATATAAGTGGCTACCCATCGGAGTTAAACTCATTAGTCCAGAAAATAAACGATTATTTAAATATTTTCAATAAATGGGCAGAAGCCCTTGGCCTCGTATTAAATCCAATAAAGCCGCAAATCTTAGCGATAGGCTCTCGCAACGCTTTAAACAAGTTGGATAAATCCCCCTGCCGGAAATTAGCATAGGTAACTCTCCTGTTCCCTGGTGTAACGATGTGAAGAACATAAGAATACATATAGACAACACACTTAGCTGAACCACACAAGTAGGTAAGATTTGCCAAAAATTCTTCTCAGGCCTCCATTCCTTAAAACGCGTTAGAGAACTACTACCTATTAACGCTCGCATAAACCTTGTAAATTCACTCATAATGCCTCATTTCGGTTATTGCGATTTGCTGCTTACGGACTTAAAGATCAAGCAACAATGCAAATTAAAATTAGCACAAAATGCATGCATCCGTTTCATATTCGATCTTAGGAGATACGATCACGTATCGAAATTTTACGGCCAAATCAAAATTCTCTCAATCTAAAAAAGGAGAACTTTACATAGCTTCCTCCTTCTCCATAAAATTTTGAATAATAACTATCAAACGCACTTATTGCACGACTTTAAAATGCTGACGCTGGAACGATCACGTTCCTCGCGAAGGTGTATGCCGGGATGGTCCCTAGTTTTGCATCCCAGATATAAATGTAAAATATGCCCTTCTTTTTCTTCAAATTTGTTCACAATTCAGGCGTTCTGGTATACGAGAATTTCTGACATTTTACGAAAGCAAAATTATTGACTTACCTCGCCCCTCTTATAATTAAGAAACATGTGGTCTCTTTATATCACGTTAGCCTTAGAATCCAGAAAATTGACACTGAAAATACATTCACAATTCATGTTTTATTAGTTACTAGCTGGTGTACCCGGCGTTGCTCGGGTTTATAGTAAATTATTAGATATCGAGAGGAATTCCATTTTTTCATACCCTGCAGTGGGGCCTACACTTATCTCTTCCGTTGTATCCCTTCTCCGCCCTCCTCCTCCCTGCCATGCTCTGCCCGGCCACGCTTCGATAGCCCTGTCTTCTCTTCACCCCCATTTGGAAATTTCCGGTCTACCTCGCTCACTTTTTCACAAAAAAATATATTTTTCTTATTTGGGGTTCCAGCTTTTAAACTTTCTTCACTTTATAACTAAAAACAATAAACAATTCTAAACTACAGAATAAAATACTTGTAGACTCACGTATATTTTGTTCTTTTTTTTGTGGAGTTTCATATATTACTTCCAATACTGTCAATAAATTGTCACATTGCAAAACTTACTCTTTTTTATATTTTGTCTTACGTTGTATTCATAAACAAATATTTGAAATTGATCTGTCAAATCGTGACCTTGAAGGGACTTACTATTTTAAGCGAAGTTTAACAAGCCAGAGTTCTCGCTAGAAGAGACGCTAGAAGATAGATATGGAATATGAATGTATATGCCAAAACGTAATTGACGAATCATAATCATAAAAGTAAATGAAAGTATCAATATTGAACGTAATTGACAGTATTTATAATTATTTTGAAGACGACAAATATATATGTTTAAACTACATGTAGAATAAAACTTATTTTTTACGTAAATCAATTAATCATAACATTGAAGCATGAGAACAATACTGATCCATCAACATATACATTATGTGTACACACTAAATTGACATTCTTCTGAACAAAACCATATTAGCTTCATTATTTGATCTGAAGTGCTGTGTATTAAGGATCTTGAAATATGAACAACAGAAACAAATTCATGCGTTGGGAGTAATTGCAATGCAAAATAATAGCACAGATTAGCCTCAATATGTAAGTGATCATTGCTTAATTACATACTACTGCACTAATCTGCACATAATGAAGAAAAAAATCAACTGGGTGAAACCAAAACATACAGACATTTTACATTTTACCAATTTGAACATGAGAACTGTGTAAATAGTCAAAATGTGAGTGCTATTGAAAAGCTACCCTACTATGTAGAGAATTATTTACATTTGTATCCCTCCTTGCAGTATTATTTTCAATAGTGCAATTGAGTACTTCTGCAAGTCGCTTCAGCTTAATAGCCGATTCAAAACCTTTATAGACTGCCCATCTATTCGCACTTGTATAGTCTGTTTTGACAACTTGACACTCGCATTGTTTCAAGCAATTCAATGTTTACAAATTTTTGTAAAAGAAGAGGTTTTTTTAGAATGTAAACGATATCTATATGTAATACATTGTAGATTACTGCATATTCTGTACTATATATTATTGTACATTGCACTGTCTCAACTTACCTCAATTTTTGTACAAATTCAAACTCGAATGTTTTCTAGCCACTTTGTACATAACACGGATTAAGGATAATGCATGTACCTTGTCATCTTTACCAATTTAATTACCTATTTCCTCTAAATATTCCACCAATGTTCAGAACTAACAAATCACCACCGTTCATGCAGGGACGTTACATAACCTTATTCAAAGTCCAATGAATCTCGTAATAATTCTGGACATTGATGAGACATCAGTAGTAGATCTCAGACGTCATCCACTGGTGGCGCACAGCTAAACTATTGACATTGATGCACTCTTGAATCTGTGATGTAAAGCTATGCCAAAAATGTTGAGAAAAGTAATTATTTTGTAAATATATTACGGTTTATGGTTGTAAATCATAGCCTATAGTACTCCAGACCTTTAAAGGAAGTTAGCAGAAAAGTTTCATCGGCATTGGTTCAGTAGATTCAGAGATTACCGCGTTGGAAGACAACGCACTTCTGTCTTTATATATTAGTATAGAAGTATAGATAGATGTGTAGCACACTTCCATTAGCTAATACCATCGTTGTAATTTCGTAAGCAACGTGAAGTGTCAGCATTTGCAAGAAAACTAGGAGGACTATTGTCGTAGTACACTTAGTACATGCTCTTTTGAGCAGGTTGGTAGAAGATCTAGATGTTACATGCAAGTAAGTTAAATTTATTATTAAACAGATTGATTTATTTATCATTGAAAATAGGTGGATATATCGTTGGCATAGCGTATTCAGATGCTGTTACTTCATCTCATGTTTTATTGATTATATTGTATAATAAAATCCTCTCCTAAATTATTTCAGTAGTATATAGCAGAGTTTTGCGCACACGTAACCGATCTTCATGAATGAGGTCTCTAAATAAAGATAAATTTAAGGAGACCTGACGATTTGCACTTTGAATTTGGAAATAAGAAGGAAATGTTGAAAAAATGAATCTAAATATTTATCTCAAATGCACCACGCAACACTCAGGCAGCATTATTAAAATCTATTTAGTTGAATAACTCCTAGATGAAGCGTTATAGGAACTTAAAATCTGGAAGTTTGACACGTTTCTCGCAACGTTATCTATAGGATGAGAGCTTCTTGGACATTATATTGCATTTTGCTGGTCCGGTGCTTCTTGATACTACCCTTCCTGTTCAGAGACGTGCAGAATCTACAACTGTATGTGAAATGAAACTAAAGGTAAATAATATTCCAAAGAGTAGGGTTATGCTTGCCCGACCCTATATTTTCGCATGGACAACTTAAAGTAGCTTTCTCGACAATAAAAAGCTTTTGTAATATTTTTGTGGCTATTAAGGAAAGCGAAAAGCTAACTGTCAAGGAAGATTGAATAATTATTTGAAATGTTTTTAAGGATGTGTTGTGAATTGTTCCAAGAACATATCTATAATACTGAATACACCTTTATTCAAAATTTGTTTCAAACATCAATTTCATTGTTCTTTATTTTAATTTTAAATTCTATATCCACATTGGAAGTTACCTTTTTAATTTTTTTAAACAAATAAGCACGTTTCATTAACAACAGCTCCTCTAATGTGGAAAAGGAAAGATAGGGAAGAGGGTGGAATTTAACATTCGAGAGTTCTCGCACTCCTATTCACCTTCAGCCAATGAACTTTATTCACCAGTTTGCGTCAGAATATTAGGGGAGATTTTAAATGCAGTCAACTAAAATTATCATTTTTTGACAAGTCATTGAAACAAAGAATCATTTTTTTAATGTAGCATCTTTTCTTTCATTTACACCTTCCTGTCAATTTAGGATGTGGTCACGTGGTTCGTGACGCAAACTGGTGCTGCGCAGAACGAGCAAAAATCGGTGCGCCGGAGTAGCTCACCCATGTCATTGAATCATGGAACGGGTAATATCAGTACATTAGCGGCGCACCCGCCAAGGCCATCCAGTGGTTTACACGTACAGACACTGCACCCATCAGATGCGGCGCCAGCGCCTCTGCTGCCACCTAGCGGTCAAGCAGTGAATGGTCAGTCGCAACTGGTACTATCAGAGCCCCTGGCAGCGACCTGCCAAGGCCATCGAGTAGTGTACTGTGCACCTACCACATACGGCGCCAGCGCCCCTGCTGCTACCTAGTGGTCAAGCGGTGAATGGACAGTCGCAACAGGTACTATCACTGCCCCTGGCGGCGACCCGCCAAGACCATCGAGTGACGTCCTCACCGCTCTCTCACCACCCTCCCCAGTCCAGGTACCATCCAGAGTGTGTGTGTATGCGGGGAGGGGAGCGACCTGATGGTACGGCTGCTATCACAAGGGAATGCGCAGTACGCATTATGAGTAGGGGCGGATTTTAAAGCTTTACCATTATCGCCTCGCCCTGTCAACTTTCATGTGGTCGGCTAGCTTCCTTTGGTTTATTGTCCCTTGCTATTCTTATTACTATACTCTCTCTGCTAATGTGATAATTCGTTCTTTTAGAATTAATTATTTTCTTTTCGTTTCCACGACTCCCTATTTCTTTATTGTCTTTGTTATGTACATTTGTTTTACTTTTTTAATCTCCTGCGTAAGTTTGTGTTGATGTTATTGCTGACTGACAAGATATGTAGCAGTCCACTAATTGATTGCACAAGCGCCATTAATTTCCTTCGTAGACGCAGGGACTTCAAGAATTTTGAATTATGACAAGTCCAATTTCATGAAGTGAAATGTATTAGTATTATCGTTTTTCTTAAAAATGGAAATATTGTTTAAGGTGTTCATATTCGAAGGTGGACCAATCGACAGAATTGTTGAACCTGTACACCTAATACTATGTACATATACCGAAGAATTAATCTTCCATCAATCCAAATTCGAAAGTTTTCATAGATTTTACATCACATACAGTTGAGGTAATGTGTAATATAGTTTGAATATAAAATTAAAAGTATGTTATGTTGGCCATTATGTTATATTGATCATTAATGACAAGTGGATAATAGTGGCAAAATAATTCAAACTAGCTGAAATCTTACGATTGTATCTCACAAAAGTAAGAACAGTGGAGAGTTTCATTAGAAAAGTACAACACGGAAAATCGTCTCCCCTTCCTATACTGTTTCATGTTTAATGTCGTTCAGTACTTCTCTTAGACTACTTAAAGGAGGGAGGTTTACAAATTCTAGAACCACACAGTTTTCACCATACACACAGAGTTAAACATGTTACTGAAAATGTAATTTCATTTATTTATTTTACATCAAAAACAGTTAAGAACTCTGTATGACGTGCGTTGAGGAGAAGTGAATTCCATTAGTGAATTATATAATAGTGAGTTCTAGAAGTGAATGGAAGTATTTTTTAACCAAAATCTGAACACGTGTGTTGCAGAGGACAATATTACAAAATTCTGCTATTCATTTAATTTAAAAACATAGTGAGTCAAATATAATTGTAATCATATATTTTCTAAAAGGGAAACATGTTTCAAACGATTGTTGGACATTTCGTTCATGTAACATTCACTAATTTTTGCAGTTAGAAATAGACAATCTTTGAACCTAAAAATTTTCCAACTTTGCTTCGCTAACTGTATCCTCACAATTACACATACTTGCTCGCGCTAGGCATCGAAATGTCAATAGCTTTCAATAGATCGATTGCCAATTACACAAGAAACGGATGAAATGAGCAAATGACGTGAGATAAGCATTCATTATAATTTAAAGATATTTTTAACACTAAATGCTTTTACTACACAAATCGGTTAATTACAGCTAGCGATAATACATCTAGGGACCACTATCTTTCATTTAAAGCAACACTTCCGAAATTTGGTGGACTAGAATGTTCAACTTACTTTCTAAACGAAACCCTTAATGTTTTAAATGTAATTCTAGCAAACACCGGCCTACACCACTCTGTATGAAACAAAGATTGAGATAACTTTGATCTTCCACATAAACACATGATAAAACCATCGACGGCTTCGGAGTTTCTAACTCGCAATCAGACAGGTTGCTACTTGCTCAGGACGTGAGTGACTTCCTTATAATTAGGTCTATATTGTGCTACTTTGAACAAATGTTGATATTGTAAAATAAGTATACACGGATCCACAGAATACCGAAAATATTCCTCGTCTTCGTCTCGTGAGATGAAAATATTGGATATTGTAATGATGTGTTGCTAACGTAACAATATGGATTTAATTATTTTAAAAATTTCACAATGTTAATAAAATTGGTAATTGATAAGAGTATCGAAATAAGTCGTATAGCATTTTCTGGAAAAGCGATTTAGGTGGAAACTTTTTGTGTTCGACGGTGAATGCTAAACAGCATTTACTGATTCTGGCCCATGAAAATGGAACAATTAGGCTGCCATCACATGCCGGTGTTAGAATCTATTTGCCAACACTAAGAATTTCAAAAAAATATTACGTGTCACTTGTCTTGGCGTTATTTCGCGTTTCTTTACGAAATGTCGCGTGGCTTATGCCTCTTAGGGTCCTCGCTTTGTGGCGCGGTTGGTCACGGAATACATTTCACGTCGCCGCCAAGGCTTTTCAATAATGCACAATCAAATAATAACCGTCACCTCTGGACTATGCGAGAATGTCTTCTGCTCTGCATACGGCGCGCTCCCAGATCTGTGAGGATCCGCTAGTGATTCAACAACGGAAGCGTGCGCATATTAATCGAAATTTTATATTAGTATTTAGCCATTATATGTTCGGTAAGGGGCAATTGGCCTGGGCGCCGTTAGATCCCGGGGTTTCTAATCGATCACCCTCCCAACCAGGAACCCGTGATGTCTCGAATTTGCTTAACCTTCGTGGCTTCGGCAGACAGCACTCTGCCCTGGGCGTTTTAAGAGTGTGTTGATAGAGCATCGAAGAACTCAACGCTCGTTCAGATGAATACAGATAATAACAGCATAACGCTCGTTCAGATGATACCTAGATAATAACAGCAAAATAATTTTAAGAAGTGATATTTTTTAATACACACATTTCTGGTGAAAACGTTCTCTTCCTTCGTTTTTGTTGGTGGTGCCATGCCACGGTGGCACCATCGTACAAGTCGCCACTGGTATTTTCTTTGTGTCACTTTTAATGCAAATCAATTTTGTATCGTTCTTCTGTAATTTCTGCTTCAGATTCGGGTGTTCAAGAAGGCAGGTCTGTTGAGGATGAATTCTGAAGTAAAGAAGGAGGAACGAGGAGCCGCGTGGGCGTTGGCAGCACTGCTGCGTGTGTCGCGTCCTTTGGGTCTAGCGCTAATGACCTTGGCACGAGGCCACCGTCCTCGCCCTAGTCTGTTTTGGAGGGTGTACTCGTTTTGCCTCCTACTGTGTTTTGCAGGGCTAGTTGTTTGGAACCTTCGATTCTGCACAAAAATATTTCTCCATACACCTTTACATCCTACGCACGTCAGTAGTTTTGTTATAGTCATTGTACAAGACGTTGCTGTGATAGTTGCACTGGCTTCTTCGTGTTTGAATGGAGGCGCTTGGTTGCGAATCTTCTTTGATAAGCTTTACAGCGTCGATAAAATATTGGGAATTCAAGAGTATCCTGTCCACCGAAAAATCCGACGAAATACAATGCTATTGGTAGTAATTTTGTCAGTGAGTTTTGGTTCGATTATCATATTAGAAATAACCTCGTCCCCGGTATATCAAATGTTTCCATTCTTCCTTGCCAATTTTTTATCCGACATATTTATTATTCAGTTCGTTTCAGTGATAATATTATTAAAACATCGAATTATGGAACTGAATACTCGTCTTACAATCAAATATAGTGATGTATCTTCCCGTAAGGTGCTGTTATTTGAGAATGTTCCTTCTAGTCTAATATTGCCAGTTATAACGACATATCAAGTAAACAGATTTGCTGAAGCTTTTACAACTTTACACGAAATCTGCTCCTCTATTGGGATGGAACTGGGAGTTCCGTTGTTAGCACAATTTCTCCAAAACCACGTGGGAGTAGTTTGCTGGGTGTTCATGCTGATTTCAATGTTTAACTTGATTGCGACTAAATCCATGATTCACTTAGTTGTGAACGTCATTATGCCTCTTCATAGCGTAGCGCAGCTGATATGGATGTCAGTGAAAAGCCACAGCATGATGGAACATGCACAGAAAACCAGCCAATTAGTGCATCGACTAATAGTGCGCTTACAGGTTTGTTTCACAATAAGAATAAATGTTTCGTTATTCAAGAATGAAAACGGATTATTAAGACAAAATTATTTGACCTGATCAAATGAAATCTGCCAGAGGCAAATTAACATAAAATTGCTTAATTTTGGAAAATTATCCCAAAAGAACTCAAATGTTAAAAAAATCTGTACACGACCTCTCTTAAAGTTCTATCTGAATGAATTAACAGAATTAATTAAGAATATAATATATATCTTCATTGTTGTGATATTATGAATGCGCCGAAAAATGTTAAAACTTTTGGCATTTTCGAAAATTCTGAAAGTTCAACGAAAATAAGACGTGCCCCATTTTTATAGGTGTCGTTTGCTTTCTCTGAGAAACAAAATTGAAGGAAATGTTGGAATCCCTTTGGGAGAAAAGTTTGAGCATTTTTCTGAGACCATAGGAAAGTACCCCTAAGAATCAAAATATACGCTTCAAATCTACGGAGCTACGATATCAGGCAGATCAATTGCGGAATATCTTTTGTTGTAAACCATATGAATGGTTTATCCGTTAGGGTTGTTCACGAACCGACATACCGATAGACGGACGATTTGCCAGAAACCAATTTTTCGATATTATGGACCAGCAAAATTTCAACTTTATTAGCACTGCCCTTGTCTCTCGGGAAAAGAAGGCTTAATGATGTGAATGATCAATTCACGAAACATTGTAGTACCAAACTTGACTTTGTCGTTTACATGTATGCTATAATAAAAATAAGTTCCAATTTAAGGAAATGAAAATTCATTTATTTATTTATTTATTTATTTATTTATTTATTTATTTATTTATTTATTTATTTATTTATTTATTTATTTATTTATTTATTTATTTATTTATTTATTTTACGTCAAAACAACAAAAAAAACTCCCATGTAATAAAATCTATTTTCAAAGATAAATAAGCAATAAATTTTGGCTCTTATTACTTCCTGCCGCGACAACATGGAAACGATAATTTGAATAATTGTATTTCCCACTGAATTCTAGAAGACGTGCACAGAAAATGAAGTTACATTTATGTCCAGAAGCAAAACAAGGGCCATCTCAGCATTTGCTCAATGGATCAGGGAAACTGGACGAAAAACCTGATCGAGATGGGGGTCATTGACCCGGAAGCTGTAGTACAATAGTTGTTACAGGTTGTTTATACTCATTTATACAGTCCAAATGGTAAATAATGCATTATGTATCATTGTTAAAATTAATGTTACTTTTCTTGTGATGCTCAGTATAGTCTCTAATTGTATAGAAACAGTTATGCAATTGCCAATCATGTATATAATTTATCTTTAATACTGATTGCATCATGTTGTAATTGACATTTGGTCCATAAACTTGAAGTTATTATTTTAGTCTATAATATTATCTCAGATTGTCGAAGTTTCGGAGTTTATTTTTCCATCACCAGGACTAAATACATCAACAACACGGTTAGATCAATGTATAACACACTAATTATTAATAAGCCTGTATATCACATCTGTTAACAGCAATGTCTAACGAACCAATTCTAACCGTGTTGTTGATTATTTAGCCCTGATAATGGAAAAATAAATTCCGAAACGTCGACAAACTGAGATAATATAGTCTTAATTTACTCAATACTAATTACTAGTTAACTAATTTACCTTATAAACTCTTGAAAAACATGACGGGTTCTACTACAGATGGTCGTGAAATACAGGATATTTAATACTGATTGTGAATTTAGAAACTTATTGTCGGTTATTATTTCTATCAAATTTAATTTGAAGGGGATGTACGTTCCCGAGAAAAATCTCATAAAAATTCCAACTCACTACTTATATACAACTATTTGTACATAAATTGATCTTAAACTTATAATAGAACGAAATTGTGTAGACTAGGTACATTGGAATTTTTCTTTAGAGGAGCTTACTTAGAATGGATTATTGGGTGTAAATTGTAGATATATTTTGACGATAAAGTAATAAAGTAAATGAATGTTTCCTGTAACAACATGTTAATAAATTCTTCATTTCTTTATCAAGAAAAACATAAAACGAATATATCATGTATATCAGAAAGCGCTGATATTGTTGTGTTTTATGCAACAGATGCAGAGTTCGCGACCGGATTCATGCAAGACGACCCTTGCACTGCAACAAATGTCGTTGCAGATGCTGCACGAGCGCTTGCAACTAAACGCATCTGGTGTACTTCCGCTGGATAGAACTGTGTTGCTGGGCGCAGCTGCTTGCGTATTCACCAACGTGCTCATCTTGATGCAGTTCGCAACTGGGGAACCTAACGATCCATTGAGAGATTTTAGATCGTAAACTTTCTTTCGGCCCGCGATTTTTCGGAACATCACACTCCAGCTTATCTGGTGGTAACCTTGCAAGCGAATGCATGATCGTTCACAAGATGTAGTCAAATCTCGTAAACGTACACTTATAATTCGGCGAGATATTGTGTTCTTAAAATGCAATGGGTCTACTAGACCCACGTGCGCTAACAAAAGGTTAATGATAGCTACAAGAATTGTATTTTGGTAATAATAAAGTATATGTTATTTTCACATGATGAGAAAACTGATCAGACACTTAGTTTCTCAAATTATTTCACACATTTGATATTATCTGACGTTTGACTGTTCAAAGAAGTAACAGCCTCAGCCGTCAATCGAACTCGGATATTCCGGTACACGGTAGGTTGCTCCAACAATTTGAGCTACCAACAACTCTTCAATCAGTCTTTAGGATTTTGCCCTTAAGAGCCTCTGTGACGTTACACTTCACATTTCTGTGACCAGGTGGAGAAATGTGGTGTAATTTCTACGCAGTATATCTTGTATTTACTATACCTATATCCCCAATCTTTCGGCCAGATTAAATGATCAGCCTCATAAGTGAGTCATCGTGATGAATGTCCGCATAATTTCACATGCCGACTATTGCATTGTGTCCAAATGAATCTTCCCGTTGTTTCTGTTCGAATCACATAGGGCAAAGAACCTTTCTACCTTTATATATACTTATTAAGATATTACCTTTCTAGTGGAATCACATTGGGTAAAGTATATAAACTTATATTACCTTTCTAGTGGACGAAAACGTGTATTGTAAACAGCTTTGTGGTTTTCCAGTCAATGGTTCGAATTTCTTGCTCCGTGCAGTCCACTGGTCCAAAGATGTAGTTGGCTACATCCACCATCAAACTGTCCATTCCGAAAGTAGTATTCCTCAGAGAGGGCTAAGTCTTATTCTTCTGTAATGTTCTTTTCAAATTATTTTTTACTTTCTCATATACGTACGTTCTGGTATTTACTTAGTGTAGTGAATGACCGGCGGCCGACGGTTCATGCTAGCTAGGTGCTCGCCTGAGAACATGGACGTGACAAGGATCTCTTTAAATTACTCTCTCAGGGACAGTGCTTTTAGCATTATCCAATTAACTACACACTATCGTTATGCTATAATTAGGAATCAAGGAGAAAAAAACCATACGTTTAGTTGGTCAAATGCTTAATTTAATTTTCTAATTAATAATTTGGATACAATTTAAAGGGACGAACATTGCTAAGCGCAAAATTTACTATATTTTATAGTTCGTAGGAATGAATGATTATCAAACCTTAATTATTGTTAATGAAATTCTTTTCTTTTTTACACACTCTGGATTTCACAAATAAAGAAATCGTTACCGTAAGCATACATGCATCCTCATTATTTCTGCTCCCGATCGCCATCTGGGGTGGATATATGTATGTATGAAATATATATATATGCACCCCAGAGAGAGAGAGAGAGAGAGAGAGAGAGAGAGAGAGATATGAAGGGAGGCCGCCTCGCCCCCCTGATGTCCAATTACATCGTACCCGTTGACTTAAACGTCATCGACTTCTTCCTCAACGCCCGACTTTTCTAAGCTGATGGCACCACAACAGTTCCAAAAGACAGCGGCCAGTCAGCTCCCAATTGTCCGCTCAACACTTATTAATCGATCTTACCAGATATTGGGTGCATCGTTTGCAAGTTATCGCACTCGTTTAGCCAGGTTTTTCCGCAGTGCAACTAATAATTCCGAGAAATATTCATAAGAGCTTAATATTGTCAACTCCAAGTAGCAACTCGTATGAAATAGCAGTTAGATTTTGATTTATTTGGTCAAAAAAATTGTAAAAACTGTGTATGATTTATGATGAAGATTATCTGCGTACGTTTTCTTGAGTACCAGAATCCCATTCGTACGTTTTAACTATAAAGAGTTGAAAGATTAATGAAAGTTAAAATAATAATAATAAATATAATAATAAAATGTTTAAAAGCGTGAGATTAGCAACATTTGAAAAACTAGTCATGTCCGTTCCCGAGTTACAGAAAACCTATTTGCAACCGTAAACCAACTGCATATTTGATTTTTCTGCATTGCTACCAATCTAGTAGCTTATTCTCGGTTCTACTTCTTCCACTACAAGCAAAAAAAGAGCGTAAGAAAACGTGCGCATCGTGAAGCTATATTAGAGATCAAGCTAGCGCAACATACTGTATTGCGGTGCTGCCGGCATCAGCGTCGCCTCGTAAGCAATTGACTTGCATAAGTGAACTGAATATCAAACACAGAAGTAAAACAATCGCGAAGTAAGTGTGTGAGGAAGTGATGCTCCTCTGTATCCTCGGGCTACCACAAAGCCTCGTCCGTCCCCTTCCCTTTCTGCTCTGACACTTCGTCATTCACTCCTCTAATTCAACCAAATATTTATTCTACGTTGCGCCAAAACAACGCATTTCATTGGCCTATGGGACGTGCGTTGGAATTCAAGTATTTAAACTACCCAGAACATAAGAGCACATGCGTAGCCGTCATAAATGCCCCCTGAAAAAATCCATTTTTGTCGTCATGTCTTGTTTACTTCTATCTTTATTGATGTGGGTCAGTCAATCTTTCGAAATCGCCGGGGTCTTCACCCCTTAGGAGAGATGTGTTACATCACAATATACCCTCTCTCTGTCGTTTCCTCGAACAAAGCCTACTCGAATTGGACCCACTTAAAGAGATTAGTCTGTTTCGGCCTCTTTGGAGTTCTTTGTTCTTTTATACGCAGCAAAAACACATTAGTAATATAGTAGTATAAAAAAAGAAAGTGATGTAACTCTTCGGAATATCGATTTCGAGTTTTTAACGGAAAAACAGAAATGGGTTAAAAACGAGAGGTTTTGTCATTGTTTGGAATTGTGCATGCACATCACTGCAATGAGAAATGTGTGCAACAACGAAGATAATAATTCTTATACCCTGATGCAAAGTCACTTGGAACGTGATAGGAATATTATTTACTACATTTTTCTGTAATACCTCATGAATTGCCAATCCAGACTCCAACTTACCTCCCTCGGCTTGGTTACAGTCTTGCCCGGATGCTCTGAAAATTTGGGAGGGAAATTCGGCTGGTGAGACATCATACGGCGTGATGGAAATAGAATGTAATTGGACACGAATTGATTGAGTCTAAACAATACTTGAACTACAAATAAAAGAGAGATGAGAGATGATGGGTGATCATGTCGGAGGGGGTGAAATGATCGCCGGCGAACCCAAAGTTCGCTCCAGCGGCATCCTTCTCGGCTGCGGGTTCGATGCCCTCAGGCGTGGAGCATGCTCGTAGCCCCGTGAGTAGTCCAGGCGACAGGTAGGCGCGGAGCGGGGGAGTCGGCGGCTGAGGGTTTCCCTACGGGGAACACCGACAGGCTGATCTCTTGATCCGGGCGCCCCCGCTGGATTACACGTAATTTATATCATGGTAATTATATCCCAAAGTACTGTTGTATATTTTGGTTTAATGTGTGAAATAATGTAGTATTCAATCTAAATATTAGGGCGTGATTGATGTATAGGTCCTTAAAATCTATTATTTCTGCAACCAATGGCGTCGCTAATAACAGTGGTTGTTGATGCGACTTAAAATAAACGAAAAAATGTTTCTTGGTTATGGATAAGGATATGGGAAACCTTCCGAAGGTTGCTTTTTAAAAATGTAGACTCAAAAAATGCTTCAGTCATTCTAGAGAGACCACAAATTGACCAATGCCCATAGTCTTGTTAGGAAGAAACGAATATTTGTTGATGATAGTGGATTAGTATGCTGAGAGAAATTTTGTGGAGTTTATGAAGCAAAAAATTTGCTGTATTATTACAAGAATTAATTTTACAACTAGAAGAAAAAACTAAACTAATCATAATATCAAGTTTGTGAAATCTGACAGAGGGGGAATTTGTTAATAATACTTTGTCAAATTTATTGAAGAGCAAAGAATTACAAGTGAACGGACAACGAGTTGTTCCCTTACAAAGCAACAGTATTGCAGAAGAAGTGAAGAGAGCGAAACTAGTTTTGGACGGAAGCTACACAAACTGCAGTACAACACATGCCGGAGATCGGTCGGGGGTTTAGAGCTCTATTTATAAACCTCTGCTAGGATCCTGCCGGGTCTAGCAGGCTGCCAATGTTCGGTTTTGCGATTTATGAACGGCCCCCGGCCAATTCCAGTCGCCCCTTGATCTCCCAGCGAGCCCCTACTGACAGAGCTTCATAAATACCACTCTAAGACTTATCCCGGCTGGGGCGGTGCCCCGCTGGTGGGAGATACATGGTTGGAGAAAATTCGCGCTAGTTGGCGATAGGTCGGCGCCGGATCTCGCCATCCAGTGGCGGAAGATCACTGCCACCTCCCGATGAAAAGCATGCACTATCCTTATGGGACTAATGACCTCAGAAGTTGACGCGCCCGGAATCACTTATCAATCAGTCAAAAACAAATGTAGAATGTACCATCGAATAATGCTGAGCGAAACGATTTAGAGAACTTCAGAAACGGTCAAGTCAGTGACACATCCTTTGAATAAAATTCTGCAGATCAGATGAATGCAAGCGAGGTCGACTCAATTCTAACGTAGGTGAAATAAATGATAATACTGATTCTTCAATATTTGAAGATAACGTTCCCCATGTAACCATGGTGTACGAATAATATATTTACGCCATGGATGTAATAATAACCGATAAGGAAGATAAACACACGCAAGAAAAATGTGCGATTCATTTGTTTGATGAACCTTTCAGTCCAAAAACTTGCAGATCTAGTGCAGAACAATCTAAATAAAGCACGATGCTGCTGCAAATAACGAATTTAATCAATGAATTTGTTCCAAACATTTTCAGGGAAGCAATGAAATCTTGTAATGGATATAAATGAATAGAAGCTATTGAAAAGGAATTTTATTACAGTAAATACCGTATGTGACGTATGTAGGAGAAGTATAACGTGCTCTATTTTTCTTCAGCTCCAAAAACTCTTTCCCGTCCGTTTAATTTATTAGTTGAATGGTGAATAAATAAGTAACAACAAAGAGGAGGTTAGAAACATTTGAAAAAAGATATTTTTTTCCTTTCCGAGTTATGTAAAACTTATTTGTATAGGCGAACGAACTACATAGTCGATTTTATAGTATTGCTCACAAAATCGCAACCATATTACCGACTCTATTCCCATTGCAATTAGCTGAAGCAAAGCTCAACAACAGTGGGCATAGTAAAGCCATTTATCCCAAGAAGTGAAACAAGGGGCTATCTCGGCTCAATATATCAGGAAAAGTGACATGTACTCAATGTTTTAGGAAAAGTGGACGAGAATCCTGATCGAGATGAGGGTCATTGATCCGGATGCTGAAATGCATTTAGTCTTTTTAAAGTTGGACTGTATTAATTTGAACTAATTCACTAAATATCATGTTTAAAATACACATTAGGTTTCTTTTTAATGGTTAGTATAGTATCCAATTGTATAAAAAAGTTATGCAGTAGACACTTAATTATTTGACACTTAAACTTGTCTATCGATTTTAATTTTTTGATGTCATCTGATAAAGTTTTGTGAAGTAACGTACATGTGTTGCATGTGGATTTCTGGTTACTGCATCCTGATTATAATGATTCCTACATCTTCTAACTTAAAGATTTACTAACTTGCGTACTTTAATAAAAAATATTCGCAGGTTTCTTTTAAAGCCGTTTTTATTGGCCAGCTGTCTGAACATGAGAAAATATTTTTTTATTATAGTATTCTTCGCGCTAAATAAGTGTTCTTCACCACATGTTTATTAAAATGTTGATTACATTTTTGCACCAAATTTCGGCAAGTATTTGTATTTACATTGTCAGTGTTTTGCAAATTTCAATGCAAAAAATACTGTAGGTATGGTGTACCTCAATGTGGGTATTCCATTTGACTGAATTGAGAGACCCAGAAATTTTGTCGGCTTACTTACTATAACTTTCTACAGAACTAGTGAAAAACCGTCAAAATTTGACGGTGCAATCTGAGATAAATGTAAAATATTTTGCGCAGAATAATGTTCACAATATGTTGCATTGTTTGGATATTCAAGGTATAACGAAGATATTCTGTGATGTGGAGTTCCCAAAATTTTGAACACGTATGGCCCATGATCAGGTGGCAATGCAATATCGGCGCCAAATGACACAAAAGAAAGAACACCATTATACTGACGGATATTATTTCTAAAGTGTTTTGATGTTGATGTGACATCTCCTATAAACAACTTTGATTTCTTCAGGTATATTGCTTGAAGATAAACTTATTTTCCCATTTAAGCAACGCAGAGTAAACTCGTTTGCAGAATTTCTCTCACCTGTGAAGTACAAAGCAGAAAAAACTGACATTTCATAGTCAACGACCACGCAGAAAACGAAATGATCTCACTATCACGACACTTACGCTCACAGCCTGCGTTCAGTTAATGTAAGTTTGCGTCTTTTGGAGTGCGTGGGCAACGTTTCGGATTTCGACATAACCTGTGAACAACTTCACTACTTCAGTACAACCTATCAAAACCCACTGTCCGAATGTTCTCTACAAAGTTCACCACAAACGCAAATACAAAACTGTCTACGCCACAATGCAATTATTACACTGAAACAAAACCTTGAATTGTAAACAAATTTCAACAATCAAAACAAAACATTACGCAGCACCACCATGAAGCATCGTGGACATCTATCGACTCATGTATATCGATTTTGAAACAATCACACTTTGGAAGAAAACAATTGACTATTGATAAACGTACTATTAAAGAATGATTTAATTAATTAATTTACACCGTAAATGTTGCTGAATAAAAACAAATAATATCTGATAACTCATCTAAGGATCAAATTCTTTCATTTGAAGGAAAAAATACTACTATCGGTTCTGTAGAAGCTCTAAACGAAGCCATGGCAGAATACCTTATTTTTTTAAATATATAGATAGATAGACTAGTTACTTGGCTGAAATATTAGTGTGCGATTCTGTTATACAGTCCTATACATAAGTGTACTTGTTTAATTCTCATTTCATTAAAATTCTTATTCATTCTTTAAAATAAGTTAATAATGTTTCCGTATGTTTTCCCTTAATTCTTTTGATAGAAATGCACTTGTGTTATTGTAAAAATTCACATTAATACATGTGCATATTTAATTCTCTAATTTTTACAACAATAATATGAATTAATACGATTAACTTACTCTTTCCCCGTAATGTTCCGTTAATTCCCTAAGATTTGTTTATTTCTGTTTTATTGGTAATACACTTGTCTGTTTCTGGTGGGCGCAACTGATGCTTTAACGTTTTTCTTTCATTTTGGAATTCACTTCCATGATTTCCTTTGTACGTACTGGTATAACATGTGGCGTAACTGAGGAACTTGGTCTTCTTTCAAACGGCTTCACTGACGGCTGGAACTTTTGTTCTGAAACATTTAAACTTGCCTTATTTAATTTCACCATTTCTTCATACAATGCAATTGCTGTCTGGGGCACGTCTATTTAATCTTCTATTCGATTATCCTTTAAGCTAGTATTCTCTTCACACAATGTTGGGAATAAGTGGGGCCTTTCTACTTCATCTTCTAACATATATCCAATTAAATTAACTGTCCCTTCACACAATTGTACTGATAACTCAGGGAATTCTTCTTTATTTTCTAAACTAGTGGCATCTATCTTGTCATCGACGAATATCTCTGAACCATCCTTTGCATCAACCCTGATCGATGTATTCGCCACCGAGAACGGTCTATCCTTTATTTTGCTCATAACTTCTCCGCACTGAATACAGCTGCTGAAAAAGCCGTAACTGGGTCGGCGTGGAGCGCTACGTACGGAGCCTCTGCTGAATCATTACTGTCAGCGTTTCCGCTTGTACTGTCTGTCCCACGCGTCCACGTTTCTGAATGCTCCACGTATTTGATCAGCCAAACGTTCCTCATCATCTGGAGCGGCCTTCTTATCAACTTGGAACCGCCTTCTAGCAACTAGAACGGGGCTGTCCCACAACTAAGCCTTGCGTACACACATTCAACAACATTTACATATAAACGCGAGCACGATTCCTGAACCCATTGACTACTCTCAAGTAATTGTTTACCGGAAACTGTTTTACTGTAGCGTCGTGTCACTAAAACAGCGTGGGCACGTGGCGCGTAATGTGCACCGAATGCGTAGACAAAGGCAGAAGCTATGACGCACGGGGCTTTTCCGACAGGGTGTGCGGGCGTTAGGGAGGAGGCAATGGAGGCGGCGGGCAGCGTCGCGAGGGCTATTTAAGGGCCGTGAGAACAATAGGTACTTCTTCTTGTACCCTGGCAGCAGCAGCGTAGATCGTCCGTGAGAGGTGCGAACGTGCACGCGGCGCAAGAAGCCGGAAGTTATTGTCGTGACTAGTGAGACATGTAGTAGGTCTCAAGGCAGGCGGTACTACGCACAACGAATCAGTTGGTAGTATGTTGCGGTGTGGTAGCCATTATAAATATCTTTCCTAGCAGTGGGGTCTATTTAGTTAATTGTATACAGTGCACTGGTTATTTGCGACTACGGTCTAAATTGTGAATAAACCTGCTGTTATTACAACCCACTCTCGTCTATGTACTGATTACACCCGTATGACGCCACAATACACACGTTACTCTTTGACTTTGATTTCTCTTCGGCCCGCACTATAAAACTAACTGCACTATAAACATTAACTGCACTATAAACATTAATTTTAAAACTTAATAGTGTTCCGTTCTCGTCATCCATCTCTACGTCACAACTAATATTATGCTCTGGCGAAGAAATTATTGGCAACAATGGCTCTGGAAGCCTATCTACAACTTCGTTATCTAACTCCGCAAAGAAATTCCAACAAATGTTATGATAGTTTCGCCCGGAATTTACCGGCAATATGGGTTTTCGGAACCTTTTTCCGACGTCTCTATCAAAATTCGAAAAACAATTCGAAGAATTTATTGGTTTTCTTATTCTTTAGTTTCGAGTAAACCTAAAAAATCTAAGATATCTTGGTGTTATACCCGTTCTAGTTCTGTAACTTTATCTCCATTCATGTCTATCTGAATAGTTCCCTTACTCTTTTTACAATGTTTCGTGTAATTGTTCCACGCTCCTATTCTGTCCAAATTGCTACTCGTCTCTCTCTCTCTTTCTTTACTTGAGCCTTAATCTTTTTCTGTTTCCTTCGCTTCTAGAGAGACATTTCTGTTTCCCGTTGTGATAACCCAAGAACTCTGGGTTTAGTTTTTAATGATAACCCAGCATCTAGCGTTGAATTGTGGGTTGGTGATTCCGGGCGCGTCAACAGCTTAGGTCATTAGTCCCGTAAGTGTAGTGCAGGTTTTTTCGTGAGATGGCGGTGACCTTCCCCTGCTGGATGGCGCGATCCGGCGCCGACGTACCGCCGGCTAGTGGGGTTCCCCCTAACAAGGACTCTCCCACCAGCGGGGCACCGCCCCAGTCGGCACAAGCTCTAAGCTCCCGACCGGTCTCCCGGAATATGTGGTAGTGTAGTGCATGTTAGTGTAAGTGTGTGTGTAAAGAGTGAGGATAGGACGAGGAAGAGGAAGGAAAGGTCGCGCGCGATCCTTTTGTTAGGGTATTGCTCCGGCATTCGCCTGGTGTTGATCGGAGAAACCAGCGAAAACTACCGATCAGAGCAGCCGGCCTCTAGAATTCTCCTCCGGCCAGCGACTAAATTTGACCTAGCTGAAAAGCTAGTGTCGAAAATCCTGCCGCCGTCAGGACTCGAACCTAGGACCTACTGCTCAGAGGCGCTGCAGTGACATCAGTTAATGCACTGAGCTACCGCTCCTGGTTTTTCATCTTATATGGGCCTTTGTAAAGAGGGAAGAACTTGCAAAATAATGTCTGGTGAAGACGTTGGCGGGACTTTGACTAATACATTGTCACCGATCACATACACCTTTTTGAGAAATTGTTTCTGCTTCTTTTTTCTTATTCGAGCCACTTCCTGTACATTGTTCTACATTTTCCTTATGCCATTGCCCTTCGTCATCCAATTTTGGTGGCGCTTTGTATCGAGGAATAGTTCTGATATCTAATTTTTGAGTATCTAAAGAAAACATTACATTATTCCTCTTCTGGACGACGACTTTCAGGCTTTCATACGGAGACATTGATTTTATTATAATACCGTCTAGGAGCATATTCGCTATTTGCTTTCTGACTTCGGTTCACATATGTGAAAGCGGATATAGCTTGCATTGAAACGGTATGTCATTTGTTAATTTTAACTGGCATTAATACCCTTTTGCTGGATTCTTACAATCTTCTAATATTTTCCGGATGCTTTCCAACAAAATATTTACTGCCTGCTCACAATTTTGTCAATCGTATGTTTAGCCGCCGCAATGTTTCCGTCAATCGTATTTTTAGCCGCTGCATGGAATAGATGTAGAGGTTCGTCAATTTGTTCAGCCATGTCACAAATGTGTATCAATTGGTCCGCTTGGCTTTCGACCTTTGAACAGTGTTCATGCTCAATGTCATTCCGTAACGTTACACTCATGTTATCTATATTGACCACAACATCGTACATTTTTAAACCGTCTACGCCAATCATGATCGTTCGGATCAATCCTTTTACTACAATTGCTGGAAACTTAATCGTGAAACCTTGCACTTCAAATTCCACCATACTTGTCGGCTTTTTACTTCCACTCGTTTTCCATTTGCTACGCGAATATCCAATTTTCTTGTTGGCAGTTCCTCAATTTCGATCTTTTCCCGCAACATCCGATCATAATTTCCCAGAAATAACACAGACGTTTGCTCCTGTGCCTACCAATGCTTCTACTTCCATGTGTTCCTTTCAAAACTAGACATGTGCTCTGCTTCATTTGACGTTCCGCCTCTTCCCTCAATAAGTTATCCTCCAAAATATTAATACTTTCAAATGCCAAAATTGTAACTATTTCCTCATTTCATTCGTCTGTAATATTGCACCTACATATTTTGAACTCATTTAATTTTCCTGAATAATGGCGTTGATTTCAACAGGCTTCTCTCGTTTGCGTTCTTTAAATTTTCGTTCATAATTCCCTCTACTTTTGCCATTTTCTTGCCGACTTCGCGTTTCTGTCGAATCATGTGTTTGAGTCCTGTTTCCTCCTATCTTCCTATTCGCCTATTCGCTTGCCTTGATTTTGTTTATCTGCTTTCCAATTCGGCATTCCGTTGGAGCTGATTTTGTTACCTTCTATACTAAATGTTTTTTCGAGTTTTAACCGTTCCACTAAATCCTCAGATGTCTCCGGCATATTATTCCACGATAAATTCTGTATATTAGGTGGTAGTTGTCGGATGATAATACCCATTATCTCCTGCGTGTCTAACTTATCCGCATGCCTTCAATGCAGCGATTTTTCACTTTGCGAACTCGCACATAGTTTCCTCTCCACCTTTTCGGAATCGTTGCCCCATTAATTGATATTTCAACTCAAACTTGTAGTCCTCATTCCAATATCTTTTTAAAAATATAATCTTCCACTCGTCGAAATTCGTGGTATTTGGAATTAGGGAAGTAAGCCTAGCCTTGGATGACATAACCTGCTGTAAGTAATGCAGTTATAATCTGTCCGGAATATTGTTAATAAAAAAATAACTTTCACTCTTAGACAAAAAAGTACGGTTGCTCCTTTCCGTCGCCATAGAATCTTAAATCTTCCTGGTAAGTTCATTACCGGAGTTGACATATTTACATTTCCGCTAACGCGTGTCAATGTTATTTCTTTCTCTAAATCTAAATATTTTCTCTTAAATTCTCTTGTCTCAATTCCGAATTGACTATCAGCAGATTCTATTATTAATTTAAATTCCTCCTGCACTTTTATTTCAAGGACTATATTAGCATTATCAACTTTAAGTTTGATATAATTTAATCTAGCGTCCTGCGTTCGGGTAACATCTCGTAATCGTTCAACTTCCGTTACTACGTAATTCAACTGTTGCCTTTTTGTTGAAGACCATTTTCCTGTATATCTAAAATTTCAGAATAAATTTTAACAAATCATTGCGTTCTTTTTGGGTGGATTCCATTTTTCGTCTAAACGTATCAAGATTTCCATTCGTGTCGTTTATGTTTTCCCTTATCCGCCCGCATTTGCGACACTTCGCGAATTTCACGTGCATTTTCCTGCAATTCCTCTTAAGTGATTTGCAATTCGCGAAATAATCTGTCCTCTAACTGAGTAAATTTATTTTCCAATTTATTGTTAATTTCTGCATTATTATTTTCTAACTTGTTGATTTCTATGTTAGAATTTTACATCAGTTCCAATTTGTCCAGCAGCCATCACTATAAATATTCCCTTGAACGTCTTTCCCACCAGGTGCTGAAATCGTTTCATCATTATCGGAGTCTACAATTTTACAACAAGCCTCCTGACTACGTGTTTTCATTGCGAATATTTTAAGGGGGTCTGGTAATGCAAAAATTTTTAAAAAATTAATTTTTACTTTTTAACAGTTTTAAATAGTTTGATTTTTCACCTTTCCAATGGTATATAATACATATACTTTTGTAGCTCATAAGTTGCTGAAATTAATTTTTAAAGAATATGAGGAGGGGGCATGGCGCTCCTGACAAACTGACAGTATTTCGACAGGTAGATTAAAGGAGTACTGAGTTCCAAATTTTCTAGACATTTTTGAATCTCCCGCTCGATATGTGAAAAATTGCTATCTGAAATCAGCTGCAATGCTATCTATTTACTCTGTGACGTTATTTGATATTCATCTGTCTCTCAAAGTTCAAATACATACTAGTCCACGTGCGTTTGTTTAGAAGTTGTGTTGCTGTTTGTCGTGTTGTGTGATTGCACAAATATTTGATTGTGTATTTCTTTGCTACTTTTATCGATTTCTTCTCTTTTAAAATGGGCAGAAGTTTTCTTCGCGTTTTCTTCGCCCTTTGTTTGGCAATGTAGCTTTCAGACAACACGAATTTTCAATGCGCCTTTTGGATGAATATCACTTTAAAACTACGCTGTTTGGCAATGTTGCTCTCAGTGAACGTTGTATCTTTGATTTCCATGTTTGTTGCCATTTCATTCAGGTATTTGACCGTTAGATGTCGTTATCTTCTAGTGCGTGCTGAGTGTTTGGCGGTGTTAATTTTGTGGTTGTTATTTTGTTTAGTTTCTCGTGAAAGGAGCCGTATACATGTAAATCGAAACACTCTATTGAAAGATAAAAGTGTAAACAACATTTGAATTGCTTAATTTCGCATCTTTCACTTACGGTAAGTAATTTATGACTTAGAAAAAACATACGTTAACAGTGGGCAACAATGCCAAGTGCTTCTATTATGAGACGTTTGTACAAATAGGTTATGTTTGCTTCCACAGTGTGAAGTGTAGAATGGAGCCGATTAGTTTTTATGGTTTGAGAAAAAGCAGGGCTATTGTATTGCCCCCATCTGATCCTGTTTTATCAGATGTGGAGGAATCTGATGAAGAACCTGACATTTTGGCCGACGATAGTGAAAATTATCCGGACTATTGTCCTGAAATAGTACCCAAAATGAATGGTAGGTTAGTTGTTCCAGAAAGTGATTCAGAGGAAGAAGTATGATTTAAATGATGTTGAAATGAATGTTGATCAAATTGTGACTCATCAGAAAACTGTAAAAAGGAAGATACCTGTAAGAAAACAGAAACTAAATTGCAAATGGGTGAAACAAGATTTTAATTTTGATGAACTGGGTAAAAATGATAGTGATTTCTCAAACGATCAATTTACTGCTTTGGAATATTTCAAAGAATTCTTTGATTTAAATGTTGTGGACCATATTGTATACCAAACGAACTTGTATTCTGTTTAGGAAACAGGATCATCAATAAATACCAATCGTTGTGAAATGGAACAATTTTTGGGAATATTAATACACATGGGCATTGTAAGTATGCCTTCCTACACAGATTATTGGGCGTTATCTACTTCATATCCATTAATTTCAAATATAATGAGTCTGAAACGTTTTCAGATGCTAAGAAGATATGTACATTTCTCCGATAATAGTTTAGTTAGAGAATCAACTGACAGACTTGTGAAGATAAGACCAGTTTTAGATTTTGTGTTAAAAAATTGTCGTAAGATATCACAGGAAAATGAGCAGTCAATAGATGAAATGATGGTGCCATATAAAGGGACACGAGCAGGTAATCTACGACAATACATCCAGAACAAACCTCACAAATGGGGGTTCAAATTTTTGCGTAAGGGCCGGTGTTTCTGGTATAGTGTATGATTTTGTACCATATACTGGGAAAGGAATGACAACTGATCTGTCGGACGAAGAGAAATAATTGGGCATTGGAGGCCAAGTGGTTGTACTTCTGTGCAAAACAATTCCTATCAATTTGAATGCTCGGGTCTATTTTGATAACTTTTTTTGTTCCTTTGAGTTGATACGTTATCTCCAAAAAATGAACATTCATTCCCTCGGTACACTGCGTAAGAATCGAGTAAAAGATTGCCCACTTGAAGGGGAAAAGGATCTACAGAAAAGAGGACGAGGGAGTTATGACTTCAGACTTGATGAAAACTCGGGATTGATAGCGGTGAGATGGGCTGACAACAAAGTAGTAACTCTTGTCAGTTCGTTTTGTGGAATTGAACCTATGAGTTCTGTGAAAAGATGGAACAGTACTGAAAAAAAGAAGACATTAGTTCCTTGTCCAAATATAGTGACTCAATGCAACAAACACATGGGAGGAGTTGACAAAGCAGGAATGTTATTAACATAGTTGTATAGAGTTCCACTCAAATCTAAAAGGTGGTACCTGCGAATTTTTGGTTATATCTTAGATTTGTGCGTTGTCAATGCATGGCTGGTGTACAGAAGGAATGTGGAAAACAAAAAACCTCTAAAAGATTTTCGAGCAGATATATCAAAAGGACTCATGTATGCAAACAAGAAGAGAGTGGGCAGGCCATCCCAGGAAAATACGCCACCCAAGAAGAAAAACAATGTCAGTCCTCTGCCAGTAGATGATGCACGATTTGATCTGCTAGATCACTGGCCAGAATATGGAAAAAAGAACAGATGTCGTTTTTGTAAAGGAGGATTTTCCACTGTGAGATGCTCTAAATGCAATGTAACACTTTGTTTTGTTCCAACAAGGAATTGTTTTAAAAGTTTTCATACAAAATAACTTTATACTGTGAAATAGTATAGCACTTACATTGCCATCTGTTGGCAATGTTTATTATAGGCAACATACCGAATTCTCTTTGTAGTGGCAATGTTGCCTGAGAGTAACGTTCTGTATTTTCCACAATAAAGAAGATTTTGAATAAATGTTATTTTTTATTGCTACAGTAACTCCTCAGAATAATAATGATATGTAGAAAAAAAATTTTTGAACTGTTTTTCTCTGTTTGTCAAATAAAGGGTTAAAAAGAGGAGAAATGTCGGTAAGCCAAAAGCTGTACAAGTTATGCAGCTAGGATGCACTAAAATCTTTAAATGCTGTTTTCCGTAAGTTGTAATTTTTCTTATAAAGTGTACCTTTTCTCAAAAACTATTAAATATAAATCCATGAAATTTTTAGGAGTGCTACACCATATTGTTAACAATATTTTAACTCAGGGTTTTTGTGTTTTCATTATTAGATTTGAAAAAAAATAATTTCTAATATCATAAAATGTAAAAATTTGTTCATGTTCAAAAAATTAATTTTTAAACAACAACTAAGTTAGATATTGCAAATTACTCATGTTAAATATAAGTAGAGGTTAGGTAGAATGCTCTCAATTTGTTTCAAAAATGTTCATCAAATAGTTTATGAGAAAAGGTGCACTAAAAATTGCTAATTTAACATGGGCGAGACAGGGCCTACCGGACCCCCTTAAACTATTTTCAACACAAATGAACGGGCCGGTTTGTACTTAGGGAGGAGTGGACTGCGTTTGATGTTTTTTGCACATTCCGGACCATTTGTCAATAAAGTTGTGGTTTCTCTTTGCACAATTTCATATTTGATCACTTATCACTTACAGTTAGATTTACACAGGTACAGCTAATAACGGACACTAATTATCAAACACATGGCAGTTCACATAATAACACTTGAAATAGTGACACACAGTTGATAGTGCTAATTTGCTGCTCGGTAATGGCTAATCGCTGTACACGAGACGTCAACGATATTACGTGCTATAAGAGTGCTACACGGAGTCAACAGACATTCGTTACAACTCGTGGCAGTTCACATAATTGCTCTTGAAATAGTGTCACACTGTTAATAATACTAATTTGGTGCTCGGTACTGGCTAATCGCTCTACACGAGACTTCAACGATTTTACGTGTAGGAGCGCTATAAGGAGGCGAGGGCGCTTACGTGCTGCCCGCAACAGATTCTGTGTCGACTAACATTTTTACTCAGCGACTGAAGGGTCGCAAGATTTGGATGAGAGAGCGCATAAGAGTGGGTCTTAGGCCCCAGCCAATCATTACTGAACATTTGAATTCGTTCTGGAACCTTCCAGAACAAAGGTTCGTTTATATCGGTTATAGCCGTTGTCCAGGCGCTGCTCGTCATTAAAGGCTGTACGGCGGAGCCTCTCCTATAGAGAGCATCCCCAAAAGAAATTAAAAAATATATTTATAAATGTATTTATTTATTTATTAATAATGGCTTTTTGAGTTACATTATGTAACAATCATATCCATATTTTGGTTTATGAGTTCGATAACGGTCGTCCGTAACGCTTTTGAAGCTGTTGACAAGGAAGACAAAAGCGTTAGGCTTCCACTTCATTCTGCCATACGGTCTGTGTAAAACGACGAGGCGTGACGTCATGCATTCACTGCACAGGCTTACCAGCGAACGAAGGCTGCGGCCAGGCAGCCTTCAAGGGTGGGGTATAGGGTCTGAATAACGGCGTACTCACCAGATAGCGTTACTATGCAGCTCAGAGAGTAGCATTAAGCATCAACTAGTTTGCCCAATATTGTAGGAGCGCTTCTGTGTTGCGTGTATGTGAAAAGATTAAGTGTAGAAATACAATACATGCAATGTAATACAATGCATTTGTAGCCTTCCTCATTTAGATAACCATGAGCCGCGACTGCCGTTGTCACTTCTTGGAATCCGCTCCCGTCGACATGTGCGCAACGACGCGGGTCGCCGTTAGCAGTGCCCGGAATCAACGGACTCCGCGAAGCAAATAAAATAAACTTACAAGCACTGGGATTATATATAAACTTTCTGCTCTGCTGTGAGCCTGAACAACAAACTTAAATGGCGTGATTTCTAAATCAAAACTAATAAAATGTTACTCATTAATTTAATAAGATGGCTGACAATTTCTTAAAATTATTGGCTGATAATTGCACATCAATTTAAAAATGAACTTCCAGAAATGCACCGTTTCTTGCTTCACGTTGGGCTGCCATTTGTGATAAATTTAAAAGTTCTATTGATTGAGATCAATTATTAGTTTGAATGCAACTACTATAAATTATAAGCCTTTTTCAACAATAAAAATTTAACATTTATTCCCATATATATTACAGTTCTTTCCTTCTATGAGAATTACTTTTCACTTCGAAACATTAAAAACACCGTACGGGTTTGACTATAGTTCGTAAGCTTACGTTCGTAATCTTGATCGCTGGCTTCTCGGTTGACTGGCAGAATATTGTCCATGGAATCCTTGGTGTACCAATTTTCGCCTCATTTCCTAAATAAAAAAATGTTTCAGAATGTTCTCAACGATTGCTATAATTGGACTTATTATTCCCACAAATTTAATACGTGGTCGTGACTTTCCATATCTGTGTTTCGTATGAAACATCTACTCGCGACTGACTATTTTCAGCTACGTATTGGAAAATTCTTCCATCAACGGAGCTACCCTAATGTAGGTCTCCTCGAAACATGGAGTATATTTAATTCACACTTTCGTCTATCACACTAATAAAATTCCTAATTGCAATTTAACATTATAATTTACACAAGACCAAGCTCTCAAACTTCAAACTAAACATAACTTCCCGGTTCACTATAATTTACCTAGTACCGAGCCTATACTGAAAATCCGATCGCATCTCACCAACCGCTTACGTGTGCTCGCGACAATAATCTTTTAGAGAATGAATCCATGCGTCTTTTCTAAAGATCACGACCATCCAATGCCCTCTTCATACCTTCTGCACCTATGTATTCGGGGCCGTGTCCATTTACACAACGTGATCACCAAGCATGTAATATTAAACCTTGTTGATCCGTTGTCCTAACAACGTGTATTCTTTGACTTCCAAGTCTCAAAACAATGCCATATTCCAACGCTAGATGCTCGTTTGGGTTCTTGCCTTATCACAACTGGAAATAGACATTTCTATATGCTCATAAATTTGCCTGGTTCTGAAATGTTATTGTCTTGATTCTATTTCTACTTTTGATTATGGGTTTCGACATACAACATGCTACCTTCTTACCTGTCGGATGTGGACGTGAAATTCTATACAGAATTGTGATTCCTGGATGTTCCGTTGATTGAAACTGGTTATTTGAATTGATGGCGAATCGCTAAAAATTCTTAGCTTTTTTTAAAAATAATAACTTAACATTTATTGACCATTGTAGAATTCAAGACCGTTAATAAATTGTGGGATGTGGATCACGGAATTGTTCAATTCATTTAAATTAAATTAACATTTATTAAAAACTTGTAACTCTTTATAAATGAGCTCATATACGATCTGATCTTATTTTTCCTATTTACAATCATTGTAATTCCGTACGGTTAATAATTAAATTTCATGGCCTACTACGTTGTTCGCGCACAACGTTGATTTCTCGGATGAAATCCAAATGTTCTCTCTTGATACTGTCCATTAGATGTTCGTGATGTCACCTCTACCGTAATTTTATCTAATGTCAAAATCAGTTTGTGAAATGTACTCGGAATATTACCCTTTTTTAAATAGTTACAAATTTGTTGCTTCTACAATTTTCTATGTAGAGATTTCAATCTAGTAAAAAATAATTTTTTCTAAATATAACGTTTCTTGAAAATTTGAAGAAGATTTATGAATTAGAAAAAGTTATCAGGGAAACCATTTCAAAAATGGACGTTTTGCGAAAATCGGTGTTAAAATTTTAAACTCATTCTATAATACATTATAATAAAGTGTGTTCCTTAAAACTATCCTCGGGCATAAGATAGACCTTCTACTTCCTTTTTCTGTGCTTTAATATCCAATCTGAGCCTTTTTCTGGCCTTTTTTGCTTTTTTCTAAGACGACTACGCTCTTCGGGCATACTCATTCTTCAAGCATTTAATTAAGTAATAATGCTCTAAAGGTGCTCGCTGCCTTTCTATTCCTTTTTTTCTTTCTCCCATACCAACATTTCTAAAATTAATTACCCCATTTTTATGCCAACTACTAGAATTCTTTTTCTAAAAACACAAGTCTTTGGGTACACTTTCCGAATTTTGGAATAGAATTTGCATTTTGCATTTGCATTTACATTTACATTTTCTGTCATGCCATCTGATCCTTTAGGGCAAAGCGAATGCATTGATTTCTCATCTACTGAACTCTTGTGAACTACAGGGTCCGCACAGCTTGTTTGATATCTTGAACACACATTTGCTCTGATTGCATTTTCTTAATAAGAAGCGTCGTAATGAGACTATGTGTGAAGCGGAAAAATAACGAAAATACAAATGAATTACAGAAAGAATGAGAAATTTCTAGTTCAAACATACAACCCACTAGTATGAGAAATTTATGACTCAAAAGAAGATTATAAGATAAAAATGAGAACAAAATGACAGACGAGCACGAAGGGGGGGGCGGTCTTAGTAGTGGTAATGTCGCCTGCACTGTCAGATATTTTCCTGCATAATTCCATAACCAATCGACATATAGTTATGAAATCAACAGGAAAATAAAGATAAAGAAATATTTTGTTGGTATCATTTAAAAAAAATTAATTTTTAACCCCGATATCTGTATGTACTTCACTATTCTTGTGCAATTTCTAGTAGTGAATATATTAATCGTTACCTTATTACAAGTTTCATAGTATTTTGCTTACACATTGTTGTAGTTCACTGAGTAAGTTTTAGTATAAAATGGTACAAATTTAGTTTATAATAGGAAGAAGTCAAAGATTTGTATTGGGTTACACTGGGGGGGGGGGGCAACGGAGAATATACGAATTACATTATTGAACTGAGAATGAAAGGCAGCAAAACCCCAAAGGAAGTATGGATACTGGAAAAAGAGTGCATATCGAAGTGGTGCCATTGAAAGACGGGATAAGTGAATTCGTGAGGGGGGAGGTTGTCGCTTTCCTGAGCAAAATAGGATATAACTATGAGACTATGAGGACAGATCTTAGGTAGACAAACAGTACATGAGTGATTGTGATAGCAGCAAACAGTACATGAGTGATGGCTTAGCAGAAAACTGATGACGATGGCTAAACCATCGAACGCTGCTTTTATTGAAATAAACAGTACTGTTGGCAATAACAACGCCTTGAATCATTTCAATTCAGTGCTTCTCATACTCTCTAAAAGGAAAAGTTATTCTAATTATAATGCGTGCCGTTAAATTTACTCAATGTATGTATGTGTCAATAAAAGACAGGAATAATGTTGTGTTCTCTTTCTCTTCATTCCGAATCTGCCGGCACATAAGAATTTGTATCTAAATAACTTTTCTAACAGCTGAAAATCAAATATTCTTTTGAAGAGTCTCTGCGACTAATTTTTTTCTAACCTCTAAATTTTACTTATAATAAATTGAATATGGTTTACAAATCATCTTTATTTTTGCATCTTAATTTTTACATTGAATAGCATATTCATTGTTTACTCTGTCAATTCCTTTTACGAGGGAGTGTAATAAACCTTCCGGCCCCCCTCTGAAAACGGAGGTCTATTGTTTGGTGGAATATTTTCTCCATCACTGTCTTTTAGATTTTCAAAAGCTGCAAGCTGCAAGAAATGTAAAAAATATCAGTTAGTCTTATTAAGTTTAGTAAATGACGTAATTTTCAAATTAAATGTTTGGCAATATCAATATTACCATCATAGTAATATATGCTGGTACTTATGATAGTAATACTGGCTTCAACGCACATTATATACATGAAGCACTTAGAGTTAGTACAACATTTTACATTATAACGCATTATTAGCCCATACCCTTAAGGGTCTGGAGATTTATTGATTTATTTGACGCCAAAACAGTTAAAAACTGTCTGTGTGACGTGCTATGGGGAGAAGTGGATTGAAGATATGGGAAGAAGATAACCTCCTATCGATGTGAACTTGTTTTCAACATAAAATTCTGTATTAAATGGTCTCCTTTAGGCAATTAGTGTCATTGTTTTCATTGCAGAGATAGAAAACATCAGTAAGATATTTATTTACATACCTCGTCTTCACTAATACACAATGCTTCGTCGTAAACAATCCAAGTAACTCCAACAGTGCATGGCGGTGTAGTGAGCGATCCATTGTACATGTACATACCACTATCAAAGTTCGAAAATTCCACTAGACTGAATTTCATATCCGCACTTTCAGGTGCCTTCGAAAAGCCTTTTAGAACTTTTTCAATTTTTTCCATTCCAGACCATTCACCTTCGTCACATACCTGCACAGTCAACAAAAAGTTCAGTTGATATTTCTTGCCTTTCAAAAAATGTAAACAAGTTCCTTAAAATCGATGATTATTGAGACCGAAGAATATTTGAACTTGGCATCTTACTCACCTGATAAACACTGCTCACAATTAAAATTTTGTCTGTATCGTAATCTTTGTAATGTATTTGCATCTCCAAAGCGTATCTGAAACAAATATAATAATAATGATAATGTATGTATTTGGTAACTTGGGTCGTTTGTCCAAATTTGTCGGCTTGCTAACGGTGTTTTCCATGACTAGGTCTAGACCAATTCCCACTCTTGGAGAATGAGAGAATCATGTGGGGGGTAAGAGAATATGACGTATCCCCTTCACCGTAACTAGCTAACTATGCCTGCCTGAGGTTACACAACTACAGAAACTGAGACGATTTTTAAGGGAAAGCTAAACTCTATTTTTAGCTCGACTGGGAATCGAACCCGGGACCACACAACGGGAAGTTCCTACGCTGCTCATGAAGCATCCTAGAGGCGTAATAATAATAATAATAATAATAATAATAATAATAATAATAATAATAATAATAATAATAATAATAATAATAATAATAATAAATAATCATTATATACTGTAATTATGGGGCAAGAGCTTGAAAAACAAAGAAACTTGTAGCAATGCTACATAGGTCATGTTAAATCATTCGACATCATTCTTGGCTCCTTCATTGTTAGGATAAATACAAGGTCCACTCGTTTGTCCAAAACATCCTGAAAACGGTGATGTGTCGATGGAATACAAAACTTTATCTCTCTAATGGAAATCAATCCGTCCCGACATACCAAACATATCCACCGAGGGATTTTCCAGGGTGACTCTTTAAGCCCTTTATTGTTCTGCTTAGCCTTGAAACCTCGTCTACTCTACTAAATGATCTAATTATGGCATCGCTCTTAAAAAAGGTAACTCAATCATTCTTCACCTATCGCATCTTCTTTGTATGGATGATCTGAAGCTTTATGCAGACACTGAGAATTATATGCGGCAACTAATTAGCGTGACGGAGAAATTCAGTGACGACATCAAGATGAAATTCGGTTTGGATAAGTGCAGGAGAATGACTATCATTCGGGTTCATATGCAAGTTACAAATTTGAAAAATGACAATGAACCAAAGATTACCTTCATGGAACCCCACGAAGCTTACAAATACTTGGGTTTTCAACAGTCACTCCGAATCAAACACACTGCCACTAAGAACATACTAACAACTGAAGTGTGTAAACGATTGCATGTATTCATAAAAAACTCAACTCTCTGCTGGATATCTTGTGCAGGCCATCAATTCATATGTCATTCCAGTGCTGACATACTCCTTGGGCATTATTAAATGGAGAAATACCGACCTCGACAACCTCCAGAGAACAATGTGAACCGCTATGACTCAACACCGAAAACATCATCCCCAATCAAGTATTGAACGTTTTACCCTTCCAAGATCAGAAGGAGGGCGAGATGTTGTAGATCTGATAAATCTACACATCTCAAATTGCATCACTCAGAAGATACTTCCTCGATCATTGCGGGTGACTTCAGCAAACAGTGAGAGCAGTTGATAATAACTATAGTTCTCTGAACTTGAAAAGGGCTGATCCACCTGTTCATTCAGTCATTGAAACCGAAGAGAAGATATCCTCATGGAAAGGGAAAGCACTGCACGGAAGTAACCCCCATGAGCTGAGTAAACCAGAAGTCGACATCTCTGCGTCGCACGCATGGCTCCAGCATGGGGATCTCTTTACGGAGACAGAAGCCTTCATGATAGCTATCCAGGACCAAGTGATGCCAACTTTGAACTACAGAAAACATTCTGAGAGATTCGACCATCCATTCCGACACATGTAGAAGGCTAGCGAGATGTGAGGCCACTAGCGAAACAATCCAACACGTGACAAGTGGATGTAGCGGTCAGTTGGAATATAAAAAGAAGTATGATGAAGTGGCGAAGCCGGTCCACCAATTATTGGCAATGAAAACGGGCTTACTCGCCACTTCCTCGCCCTATTATAAATATGCTCCTCAGAGCGTGCTTGAAAGTAGTGAGCACACACTACTGGGATCGCTCCATTATCACTGACAGACAAGTCGGTGGCAATAGACCCGATATAACATACATTGATAGAAACCATCAGCAAGCTTACCTTATTGATGTATCAAAACCCAACACCCACAATATATCGGCAAAACATCAAGAAAAGATCCAGAAATATACCGATCTCGCCCATGAAGTCGCAGCTCAGTGGAACTTCAGCAAAGTGACAATTGTGCCAATAATAATATCAGCCACAGGAGTGGTCCCGAAAATGACACTTCAAGAGTCTCTTCACTTGGATGACAGGAGTATATACATTATGCAGAAGGCATTTATCTTGAATAAATGCCGTATTGTTAGAATCCATCTGAATCTTCAATAAAGCAACCGCTCACCTGGTCATCACCCCTATGAGTGGTTGACATACCGACCATTAAAAATTGTGAAGACTAAATAAAATAAGAAGACGACATTATTATAAAGTTGTTCTCAAAATTTCCCAAGATGATAAATGTCGCATTTGCTAGAAACAAGTAGAAACCATTGATCGTAATGTCGCAGCTTGTCCAATTTTAGCAAAAACTGAATACTTGAAAGGACACGACAGTTTGTGTAGTTACCTCCACTGGCAGATCTGTACCGATTTCGAAGTTCCAAACACATGCCTCATGTGGTACGGACACTCACCCAAACCAGTGACGTCTGTTGGATTACATACAATATTGCACGACCAACAAATTCAAACGGATCGCACGACAGCGGCAAACAAACCGGATATTGTTATCCGGGATTTGGAGAAAAAATCGTGTCTACTTGTAGATGTGGCTGTGCTTTGCGATCAAAACATCGTAACCGAGGAGGCAGAGAAACGTCTTAAATACGAGAGTTTGGAAATCGAGATCAGCCGAATTTGGGGCGTGAGAGCACAGGTCGTCCCGATAGTTATAGGAGCTCTGGGATTTGTTCCGCAACATTTGTCCAAGAACTTGGCTAAACTCCCAGGTCATTCACAAGACTGGAAAGTGCAAGACCTTGCTTTATTTGGAACAGCCCACATTTTACGCAAAGTATTGTAGAGGCACCGACTGTCCCTACATCTGCTCCTTAGTTTGTTGCAACCTGGAGTAAATGAACCTCTGATGTTACTTAACATTAAATGTGAGACACGAAAAATATTAAATAAAACATTAGTGGAGAGACAAATCATTCCTTGGACAATATATAAAAAGAAAGTGAAAATAAAATTAATTAGATCAATCATTTTGTGGCTTAAAAGGGGAAGAATGAAGCCAGAATCTGAAGCAGTTTTAATAGCTGCTCAGAACTGGGGTTGAGAACACGACATTATGATAAAGCGGGTCTCAAAAAGTGCCATGATAAATACCGCATTTGCAAGGAACAAGTAGAAAACATTGATCATATCATCTCAGCTTGCCCATTTCTAGAAAAGACCAAACCTTGAAAAGACACGATTGGGTGTGTGGTTACCTCCATTGGCTTGTGCAACGCTCTCGAAGTTCCGAACACAAGCACTAAGTGGTATCAACACTCACCAAAACCGGTGACTTCTGTTGGACTCCGTACAATGTTGTACGACCAACAAATCCAAACCTGAAATTGCTATCCAGGATTAGAAGAAAATTATGTGTCTACTTGTAGATCGTAGCGCCATGATCAAAACATCCTAACCAAGGAGGTAGAGAAAAGTCCTAAATACAAATGTTTGAAATTTTCTCCACCTACGGAGTACATGACCTTGACGTTGGTGGTGGAGCTTGAGTACTCCATGACCCTGAGAACTATTCCGGCGGTAGCGTAGCTACTGGTAGGGCCTCCCTTGCCGGACAGGTCGAAGGAGAGGTATCAGACGAAGAAGAACTCCAGATGAGGACCTTAGTGGGATTCCCAGCGAAGAACGACCTCCGCACAAACAGCTGTAACCCATGTTCGGGGTAACAAGGGCAAAGTCTCTAATGGACAGAAAAAGGCTGAAGGAGCACCCCCCCCCATGTGGGGTTAGTACGCATGGTGGTTTGTGATCAAGCCATAAGACAGCAGCTCTGTGGAATCACAATTCCGCGAAAGGCTGGTAACCTTACCGGGAAAAATTCTTACTCAAAAGCTTCAAATGAAACAACATGACGGCCACTGTAACAACTCTAGAAAGCATAAGGAAAAACGATTGGGAATAATGGATACACTAATTTTGGAATGTGAGGGGGTTAAATAATAAAGAAGCAGAATTGGAGAGAGAGCTAAAAGTAAGGAATGTAAATATTGCAGTTATTTCTGAAACCAAAAAGAAGGGTAGAGGGTCAAAAGATCTCTATGACTACATATTAATATACCGTGGAGTAGACAGCAATAAATGAGCGTGCAGTGGGGTTGCTTTATTAATGGATTCGAAATGGAAAAAGAAACCCTTACACTATACGTATTACAGTGACAGGATACATGAAACACGATTCCAAATTCCAAGAGGACAATAATGGTACTAGCAGTGTACACACCAGAATAAGGCAGAACAGTGGACACCGACGCATTTTATGAAACTCTTCAAAGGAGTTTAGATAAATGTAACAAAAATGATTACATAATAATTGCAGGAGACCTAAACGCCCGAATATGAAAACAGATAATTCCAAATGTTGTTGGCTGCTTTTGAGAAGAAACTATCTATAGAAATGGGCAAGAAATTAGGGAATTTGTTACTATTAATGACTTTAAAATAATGAATACCTTCTTCAATAAAAAGGATATAAATAAATTTACCTGGAGCAATGGCACCATAAGATCGCTGATAGATTATGTTATAGCGAACAGCAAATTAGCATCTCAAATTATAAATATTCATGTTTACAGAGGCAGTGATATCATCCGATCACTACTTAGTAGTCTCAAAGATCTCAATTATAGCCCGATAGAAGAAAATTATGACAAAACAAAATGAAAACGGGGAATCTATGAGCAGAGATATTTACAAAGTCCATCTCTTAAGAGAAGGAAGCATAAGAAATCTCTATCAAACACGTCTGAAACAAATAAACAGACATACACCTTTATAAGATGACATTAAAGCAGAGTGGAGAAATATTGGAAATATTATAAACACAACAGCATATGAAGCTATTGTAAAAAGGAATGAACACATAAAAAGAAAAGGCCTAAAAATCTGGAACGATGAGATTGCTGCAGCCATACGTGAAATAAAAATGTCTATCAAGAATTACTTCAGAAAACAACACAAGAGAGGTAAGAAAACCACATACGTAAAAGTAACCACGCAAAGCAATTAGTGAAGAAAGCTCACCAAGAATCGTGGGACCTTTTCATCAGCACAATTGAAAATGTCCATGATAGGCAGAATCTGGCTTACAAGATCATGAAACACTTAAAATCAGAGGAAAAGGGTAAAGCAGAATTAAATGTAATAAAGAAATATGACTGGATAAAATATTATAAAGATCTCCTATATGACCCAACTATAATCGGTGAAGATAAGTCACAATACAACAACCCTCAAATAGACCCTTTGAGAAAACCTGAAATGGAATATGCACAGTCAAGCATGAAAAAAAGAAAAGCTCCTGGGGTAGATCAATGCAGAACTGCTAAAATATGGAGGTGAATAACTGAAGAACAGACTATGTAATAATTGTTGGAGAAAATGCCAAATACGTGATGCATGGAAGAAGCACAACTCCTCTCTCTTTTTAAGAAAGGTAATAGAAGTCAGCCACAGAATTACAGAGGAATAAGCTTGTTGATCAATGCTTATGAAGTTTACACAAAAATAATAAATACACGGCTCACAACAATCTCAGATTCACTGTTATTGTAAGAACAAAGTGGTTTCAGGCAAGGAAGATCATGCACAGACAATGTGTTTACCATAAACCAAATGATAGAAAAGAGACGAGAGTTCAATTTAGATCACATAGCTTTTATAGATTATGAGAAAGCGTTTGATAGAGTTAATCTTGAACTTCTCTGGCAGATTCTTCGAAAAAGGGGCTATCCTTTCCACTTGAGAGAAGTTATTAAATCTCTGTATTACAAAACATGTATTAATTTACAAGTTGGGAACAAAATGTTAGAAGAGTTAGAAGTAAACAGAGGTGTATGGCAAGGTTGTAGCTTCTCCCCCACTTAGTTTAATATTTATATTGACAACATTCTAAGAGAATGGAAAAGTTTAAATAAACCAAGTATTTGGATAAATTTAAATACAACTCTACAATCACTTCTATATGCTGATGATTATATAATTATAGAAGAACTAAATAAGTCTGCAAAAATCCTTGTACCAGTTAAATAGAATATGCAAACCATAGTCTCTCAATATCTGTCTCTAAAACTAAAGTGATGGCATTTAGAGGCAAATATCCTATCAGAACCAAAATAATAATAGAAGACAAGGTAATAGAGCAAGTAAAACATTTTAATTATTTGGGCTGTGATATCACATACTATTACAGTGATGATATGAAAACAAAATTACGTTTCTAACATACTTGCGGAACAATAAACAAATACCTTCCCAATAAGACTAGAAAAGAGACCCTGTTAAAATTTTATGAAGTCATTGCAGTACCACCACTGCTTTACGGGTGTGAATCATGGACAGTAGGAAAACAAGATAAACTGAAGATACAAGACTTGGAAATGAAATTCCTCCGGAGAGTAAAACGCTGCACCCTAATGGATAAAAGAAAAAAAAACGAAGATATAAGACAGGAACTTAACATATTTTCGAACAATGAAAAAATCGGGGCAAAAACATCTACTTCACGCCCTAGATATACAAATAACTACTGCCGTCCGATACATCACAGTACGAAAAAAAATTCCAATAGTAATGTTAAAATTTTCAAGATTGTTCGCATTGCCCAGCCCGCCCCTGTCCGCTGGATAGCGCGAGTGGAGGAGCACTTTCAAATGTTAAATGTAAACATCCAATTTTTTGAAGGGAAATTTGTAATTAAATTACTCATAGTTTAAACTAACTTCTGAGTACAACAGGAAACTTAGTGGTTCTAAATTTAAACCAACGTAAGTGTTTCAATTAAAAGCGTTCTTCGCTTAATTTTTATTACAACATGCTCACCTTTTTCCATTAATCATGTGCTCGGCAGGCCAGTGGAACTGAATGCCATTTATGAAATATTCACTCCGTTCATCTCCGATTATAATGCTCACACTAGGTGTGGATTTCACAGGTTTTAGGTCGAGCAAAATGTCCACTGCAACAAATACACTTTATTTTAACTCTCACATAGGAAAGTATAGTAATTAATGAAACGAGTATATAAAGAGGTGTATAATTGCATGAATGGTATATTCAAGAAAAAGGCGACGATAGCGAGTTTTCTTATATATAGCATGAGTGCAATTATACCCCTTTATACACATGTTTGGTTCAATATTTTTTCGTTTCCATTTACAAACAATTCAAATTTTTAAAAATTGAAGCCCATCTTGTCCAACCGAGGTATGCATTTCATAACGTAGTATTGCTTCTGAAAAGATCTATTTTAGTGGGCCTTGCAATGTTTTTGTTTCGACGAAATATTTGCAAATGGAAACTATGGTAAAAACATGGTGCTAAACATATTGCGAATAAAATATTGGAAGCTGAACAAGTCAAGGAAACATTGCTTCCCACGAAAAGTAAATACAGGTATAAGAAAGAATACAACATGTATAAATATTGGAGAAAAAACGAAGTCACCTCTACCAGTTCTGAAAAGAACGAGCAAAACTGTGTCCAACACAACTGACGTTTACATTGTTTACAATCGTAATCGTAAATGTAAAACATTTAATTTATTCACTTTAAATATTTAATGTTGTTCCATAAGTCAGCTAGCTTAACGTTCACTTCCCCAATTTCGATTTATTCATTCGTTGTGTATATGTAATTGTTGTAGGTGTGTAGTATGTGATGAAGATTTTTTTTTGTTTCATGGCCGACTGCAAATATCATGGTTATATTTTCTTAATTACACGATTTGGCTTCATTTCTGAATTCTGATTGGGAGGTGTATCGTTGTAATTGCACATTTGAATTTTAATTGCACGCATGCTATTCACTTGGATATAATTAATGATTTTTCATGTACTTAATGAGCATATTTAGTTAACAAAACGAAAAAAATATTTTAAGGATCAGTAGTACGCTTTGCTTTTGAACTCTGGTGATCCTAAACTCTACCGAAAATCTCTGGGACATCAGTTCTAGGTGGAAGTGAAAGAGGCAAATACTCGCCCGAAGAGCGTACGCCTGGAAATGCAGAGTTATTTTCTGTTTTTATTTTGAAAGTGAATTCAAAACCTTGCATACCCATGAAGTGATTCACTGAGGAGACAGTCGTAATTTTCAAGCCAGACCTCTATAAAGGTGACACAAAGTGCTTCATTTTTAGCATAGTAGCCCAGTGAAGAAGAATGAAATGTTCTAATAAATAAGAATTGTTTTGTTCCAATCCTCTTTCTGTTAGCTGTCAACTCCCGAAGTTTGGCGAAAGAGTTCAAAATCGCCAAATACATATTTATGGACCAAAATGTCATGTATATTTTTGTACACTGCACTGTGACAAACATTTATATTTATTTATGTATTTTCTTTGGTGTTATCAAAATTGATTGTGCCTGTGTGTTCAGTTTTTTCAGAATTTACGTCGTTAATATAACTTTGAATTTTTGACATAAAATTTTTTTCCACGTCATATTTCAAGTATGAAAACAAGTACTTACAAAACTTTCCAGCGTTGCTTACTAGTCCTTCCACTTCGTTTTTTAAACCTTTTTGAGTTACGGTATGATCCCGCTTGTCAGGAAAAAAGTTACTCAGACGAATAGGACTCTGATAAATATTCGTCTCTTTGCAGGTTGAGTAATCATCTCCCCACTTATCTGAAATGTGAAAGGCGCACTTTAAAGTTTGTCAGTGAGCGATTGCGAAGGGCAGATCGTATTAGACAAGAAACTAGGGAAAAATAAACTGTGAAGATACCGGAGATTAATATCAGAGATGAACTATGTATATATGTATATATATATATATATATATATATATATATATATATATATATATATATATATATATATATATATACATATAAACGTAACAACACTGAATTCCAATGTTGAGTGCAACCAATTTGCTATCGCGTATGATAATTAAATATTTCTCCATAAATTAAATATTTCTAAAGCATTGTTCCAAACCAAATTTACAATATTCAAAATCAATTATCTTCATTTCAATACCCTTAGAAAATATTTCTTCTTTCTAGAATTTTCTTAGATATTTTCTTCATTTTCTTCTTGCCCCCATCTCAACTACCCCCTTTCCCCTATGACTCCTGACTTGGACACAACCTTTCGTTAGACTAACGTCTCATGATCAGTCTTTCCGTTGGAATTAAACACGACACATCATGTGTTTAGACTAAATGCTCAAGAAATACTAGTATAGTACAATATATTATAACGTATAGCACGACTAATTTTTAACAACTGTAAAGTGTGTTTACAGGTACATATTTTTAGGTTTGGTGCATTTAAATCATTCCTATAATAATATTACATGTGCCAGTTTTTGTGATTATTATTTTTAGATAACTTGAACGTGGGGAATACCATTCCTTGTAACGTCGTTTAAAAAACTGTATATTGTTTTAATTATTTTATTTATTTGTTAAAAATGTTCATCAATGACTACAACATAGATAAAATTTAAACATTGATTCAACAGTGCAAAGTGTGATAAAATTGTCAGTAAATAATAAAATACCAATAATTTTTGTTCTAACAAATAAATGACTGCCGTGTTCTTAAAAATAAACCAGGAATGTTTCCGCATTAAAGTGCAGCGTGGAGTGAGCCTGCCTATCATTCGCGAATTGGATGTCATCCCAATGTGAAATAGAGACATTCTAGAGTGTGCTCAGTGTGTAGACAGTGCATATAAGGGCGACTATAATAGCGAGGAGTCGGGGGGGGGGGGGGGCATCCTATCAGCATTGATATCGCCTTCACAAAAGTGCAAACAAGCCTAAAATTTAGACTCTTGAATGTAATCTGCTTGCTAGTATTTTGTAATAAACGTTCGACACTGAATTTTAATTTATGCAGTTCAGGGACACAATGACTTTCAAATTAATTATCGCTTACGTCACATTTGAACAATATTTATAAAGATTTCGATTCATTACTTCGTTAACGAAAGAAAATAGGTCTCGTCGAACATCCCTAAACAAATCTCTTCCAACATTTCCATAAACAACTAGCTTGTACCATATTGAACCATAGAGAACATATCACCCACGTCTAAATGTTTGAATTTTAGAATAACATCAATAAGACTTTCGTTTTAGTGAGTAACGTTCAATCTCATCCCTCGACGGAATCAACGTATGAATTCGGTCCGTGTGCCGTTCTGCGACAGTGGTGCACGAAGGGTCAAAGATCGATGACATGCGTTATTTAGGATAATTTTAAGGATTCTTTGGCATAAAAATTCGTTGGAAGTTACACGTTGTTCAAACGTAAGGTTGTTTTGTGTGACTCGTGGAGGTGGTAGCCTTGTTGCCGTACTCGAAAGTGCGCAAAGAAGCGTCATCCGAGAAATATAATAGGGTTAGGGGGTTTCGTGTAAGTAGACATAGTGGACCTGTGATTGATTCGTTGGTTGATTGTTAGTGATTCCGGGCGCGTCAACTACTATTGCCATTAGTCCCGTACGTGTAGTGCGTGATTTTGCTCGGGAGGTGGCGGTGGTCGTCCCCCGCTGGACGGCGAAATCCGGCGCCCACCTACCGTCGGCTAGCGGGTGTAGTAGTGTGTCCCAGCTATGTGGGAACGTTGTTCGTTTTCTCTTGAAGGTCATATGAACCCCGTAGTGCATGTTCAAACACGTCCATCACCGCTCCGGCAGGACTCAGCTCCAAATGACCCTTTTCAGTACGCGAAGTTCCCTTGGTCGTGATACACCTCTTGACTGATTCTGTGATTTGTGTGCCAACCAGAAGTAATTTTCATAGTTTAACAATCATTTTTATGTGAATATTATTTAGTTATTGACTTTTGTTGTGCCTAAAAACGTTAATCGTAAAGGTGAGTGATTTTTATTAAATGTATTGCACGTTCTCGAAATTCACTTAGAGTTTTAGTGTATTATACACCATTATACACCTTTCGGGCCATATACATTTTAAAAATACTACTTTTAGGTTCTTGATCGTGAAAAGACTAGCTGCTTATATCTGCTTATCTGACGAATATAATTTTTTTTACAGAATGGCTCCTCCAGTTACTCGTATGTCATTTGATACATGGGTAAAAAAATCAATTGTTGAAAAATTTGAAGGTGTATTAACTGTTTTTTTTGCGTGACTTAGGTATTATAGAACCTGAAAAGGCATTGTTGGATAAAATTAAGCCATATGTTAGATGTATTTGTAAAACATTTGAAACCAGATGGCAAAAATCCGTGAGAAGTAAAGAACAGTTCCAAAAATACAATTCGTCCTGGCTGCAAGAAACTCTTTCCCTTCCTGATTATATTTTAGAGGCAGTCCCAGACCCATCGCAAATTAATGTAAAAATTAATAGAGCTGGAAGACCTAATAAGCCCTTCAAAAGCTGTGGGACTAAAGCTAAAGCCCTAAAATTGAAACCTCTTTTGGATACCACTAGTTCAGAAGAATTATCCATGGCCACTGAAATGAAACTAAGGGAGGATGACAAAAGAGATTCGGCAGCTATAGTTAAGGAGCTCTCTGAAGCCTCCCCCAACAGGGGAACTACAATTAAGAAAGCCCGAAGATCCATTCTTCAAAAGCCGCCATCATTTTCAGTTGATCACGCACTTGCTTTGATGGTGGATACCAATCTTTCAACCCGCCAGTATGTTCGCATACGCCAATAAGCAAAAGACTCAAATTGTTTTTTCTATCCCCCCTATCACAAAGTGAAGGAAGCGAAACTGTTATGCTATCCAGCGGAAATTAGTTACTAAAAGATCGGCTGAAATTCTCCTCCAAGCATTGATTGACCACACCGTGGCACGGGCATTTAAAATTCAAAAAGTGACAGAGATTTTACATTCGCTTCAAACTACATCTTTTGAAATTATAATTAAGTGGGGATGTGATGGGTCTGAACAAAACAGATATAAACAAAAATTTTCTGATGAACAGTACACTGACGAAAGTTTATTTAGTATTTCAATGGTCCCTATACAAATTTACAATGGAGCTGATGAGATTAAAACTATTGTTTGGGAAAATCCAGCCCCTTCTTCAACAAGATTTTGCAGACCAATTAAATTAATTTTTGCCTAAGAAATTGTAGATTTAATAACTTCAGAAGTTGGGAAAATAGAGCAGCAAGTGAGAGACCTTGAACCGTCCAAACTGTTCATAAATAATACAGAATTCACTGTGCGGGCTGTATTAGTACTTTGCATGATTGATGGTAAAGTATGCAATGCTATTGCATCTTGTCCTTCAACAATGACATGCTATTTATGTGGAGCTAAACCAAGCGAAATGAATGACTTTAACATTGTTGCAAACAAAGAATTGAAGAATGAATATCTTGCCTTCGGCTTGTCACCTCTGCATTCGTTAATATTTTTTTGAGTGCATTTTGCATATATCTTATCGTTTAGAAATTGGAATATGGCAAGTGAGGGGAGAAGAAAATAAAGCGAAAGTGGCGAAAAAGAAGAAGCACGTGCAAGATGGATTTATAAGTAAGTTAGACCTTCTCATTGATATTCCCAAAAAGCAAAGTGGTAATACAAACGACGGCAACACAGCAAGAAAATTTTTCAAACATGCTGAAGTATCCTCTGAAATAACAGGTATTAATTTAGATCTAATAAAAATATTTGGTATTATTTTACAATGCATAAATGGTAATTTCGAAATTAATTTACAAGAGTTTGAAGAGTACACCACAGAGACAAGGGAACTGTACGTGAAAGAGTATTCGTGGTATCCAATGCCTGTTAGTGTGCACCAGGTACTTTTTCATGGAAAGGATATTTTGTCATCATGTATTTTGCCAATTGGACAGTTCTCTGAAGAAGCCCAGGAGTCCAGAAACAAGCACAACCGACAATACAGAGAACTATTCACAAGAAAAACGTCAAGAGCAGACACAAATATGGATTTGCTCCACAGGCTGCTTATTAGCTCAGATCCATTCATTTGGAGCTTACGCGCTAAACCTGCAACTGTACCCAAAAAAGAGAAACCTGAACTCTTAATGTTATTAGAATCAAAGAAATGAGACAAAAGAAATATACTCAGAAGAATCATCAACAGAAGAATACGCGAGTAGTGATTCAAACTAATTTGTGAGTATTTTTGTACATTCCTCTTATTTTATTTTTCTGTTATAATTTTTACATTTTCGACTTTTTATTTTTGTATACTTTCATTTTATTGTTCTTGCACAGTATGTTTTGTTAAATTCAAATATTATGTCCCATAATATTAAACAAATGCAACGTTTGACAAACGTATACTCTCATGAAGGCTAATACAAGTATTCAAATTTCCTAAATATTTTAAAAAATATTTCGTAAAAATTTAAGTTCTACAAGCAAATTTGTTTATTTGTACATTGTTTACACAACAGACCTCCAAAAACTAGGAGAAATTCATTTCGAAGGGAGTTATTAATTTTTTCTTCCTAGATCGTC